>JACMIJ010000106.1:0-32792 GCA_014805365.1 Koerneria luziae | reverse complement strand
TTCTCGATGATATACGTATCATTGAACATATTTGCTGCATCGACAGTCAAATTGCCTCCGTGGACGTAGAAGAGAACCGGACAGCTGGCACCTGGCTAACAGTACGATCACATTTTGCCTTTCCCTATTATCACACATAGTGTATTGTTTTTGTACTGATCCAGGAATGCCTACTTCATCCTTGTTCTTTTGAATACTTCTTTGTGTAGATATGAAAGAAAACATTGTTATTTTCCCCAAGACAATAAGATTTGAAAACGTAGCACACATATTTGTAGAGAACGAGGTCAACAATAACACTATTATGTTTTGAAGACTACAATAACATTGATCAAGACTAATGTATGTGTGTATGACTAAGAGGGTGTTACAAACAGTAAAAGCATTTCCTGAACCAGGAACCAATCAATACTATTAATTAATTGTATATTTTAAGTATGATTGTTGTAGACAAGCGTTACCATTATTATACATATTGCGTAATACAATACTGTGAATTAACAACACTGATTGACTTCTAGCAATATCCTAATTTTCCATACATACCGTACATCTGGCATCTGCAAAAACATTTGTGTACAAACAATCTTCCGAGAAACCCAGCAGCTGACTCGGGTAGAACTTTCGCGGTGTGCTACGACACGACTTCTCATACCTGCGAATTGAGGGAAAAACTATGTTGGACCATTAAACTCAGAGAAAAAAGGCTCAAATAATCCTTAGTTGTGCTTGAGTGTTTAACACACTCAATTTCTTTGGTGTTGAGCAGTTCGTAATGATGTGGAAAATGAGTATTATAAGCACTCAAGAGTGTTTAGAATACTCAAAATGTGAGTCTTTTTTCTCGGAGCAGATCATGTGTATAGGAAGAATTGCGTGTGCAATGAATTCATTCCTTTAGAATCCAAGAGAAAGGCAGAACTTACATGGTAGCATCGCGTGTTTCATCCCATATAGCAGGGTCTTGTGGCATCTTCCATCGAAGCTTTCCCAACGGTGGGGCGGCATAGGGTATGCCCTGAAGTGAAACATGTTATGTTTGGTTACAATAATTGCAATTCAGGATTATCGGGAACCCCATTCGCATATGGGTGTCTTCTATAAGTTTTATAATCAACCACCTTGAAGATAAAATATTTTTTAACATAATGGAAAGCAATTGCGATGAAGTTGATGCGAAAACGCCTACCTTGAACACCTTAATTGCTCGACCGTCCGAAGATCTCGTCGTGTACCCCCGAAGAGGACCGAAAGACGTGCGGACTTCTACCTCATTAAAGAATCCAAGAGCACTGTTGACAAGGAAGAAACCCATGAGTAGCGAAACACGCAACCTCATGGCATTAGGCACTGAATATTCCCTCTATTGTTCCTAATACAATTGGTTACTATTATTTGATATACAATAGTACCGTACCGATTCGCCTGTCGACGGAAACCAATGCACACCAGGAACTCACGATCTCCCTCCAAGACAACAAAGAAGACTCTACGGTGCACTGGATAAACTTATATTGTCTATAATAACCTTCTACTGTCATGTAAATGAAAAGCTATATTACTTTTTAAGGAAATAAAATAGCGAAAATACCACCCGCGCTTACCTCCCGGTCGAATAATAAAACCCTCCTCCTTCCTTATCTATTTTGTCATCCCTCCTTGTCTTATTATTAGGGAAATCTTACTGTTGTTTTATAATACAGCTGTTTCCATCGAAATATTCATCATCCAAGTGTTCGTACCATAAAAAACGGTGAATTCGCACTTATTGAGAACTATGAACTACCATGTACCTTGAAAATCTAAAATGACTCTTAGACTGCTGATCAAGCTACATACACATTGTGATTGCCACTTCCGCGTTCCCAGGAACGCGTGCTCACCCAATTTTCGAGATAACGTTCAAGAGTGTTTTCGAGCAACATTTTACGTCGAATGTGACGGTCATAGTGTTCGTTTTTTTTACAGTGCGCTAATATCAGGGATGATCGGATCAGCGCCAAAACTTATGTATACATACATTAATCAAAATGGTAACTGTATTTCAGCATGAAAATCAAGTTACGCATAGAATCAAATGGAAAATTGTTTGGTTGCTTGCGGACATACATATGAGCTGATACTTATGAGCTGTTTTGCTTTACGGATCCTTCCTAATGTGTCCGATTGCTACAATCCAACACTTGGAAAACATTCATTTCCTTTCCTTAGTCATGCAAATATGAATCACCATCGGTGTATGTACATAAGGGTTTCGACCCGCTCATTTTTTTGCTTGCCTGTAAGACCGATATAAAAATCCCTAAATCTAAGATCCTACGCTTAACGCTTTCTTTCATGAAACGATAGTTCATGAAGATAGTGATTGTCCCATCCGTATTGTTAGAAGCAATTCCAGCTTCAAACTCCACTTCACTAACGACACACATTACTGATCACACTGTGCATGATGATTTTTGACATCAAGGATGGTGTCATCTGTCTAATAATATTTGACTGACAATGACATGTGTTTTTTTACGATTTGATGAGGAAAACCGCATGACTTTATACACAGATATAACGTGTTGTTTTGGACAGGTTAAAGGGGGTCGGAAACCGTGAATCCTCGGAGGCAAACAAGTACAGTTTCCTTATATAGTTGCCCCTCACAGAAGTTGCGGGTATCTTACACACGCAGTTTTGCTAACACAAAACAATGGTTTTTGGCCTCCTTTAAACTTGTTCTATCCAGACTTTGCAGTCTGCGACAGTAATTGCGTACGTTCGGTTCCGACGAGATCGACACCGGTTTCCACTGCAGAAATGTGCTGATATTGCACTAAATATTGATTTTTAGAATTTTTCAACTGATTGATTAATTCAAATTGCTCAGTAGTAGTATATATTATAGCATTTTAGAACAATAATTAAATACAACTACTTACTAACTTAATTATAATCTTATTGTTAGTTTTAGTACTTTCTAACTAAATAAAAAAACTTATTATTAGAACTTACTAACTTTATTATACTCTATTTTTTTAGAACTTTCTAGCTCAATAAAAATCGTATTGTTAGAACTTCATAAATACCTCGTTCGGCTCGTTTCGCCCAGCAACAGTGGCAAACGGAGCCGGTGACGAAAATCGTGAAGAGGCCGAGTGTCAGCACCGCCAGCCAGGGAAACGGGTCACCTGTCCTCTCTGGTTGCACAACCTCTTCGTCCAGCACAACCAAGTCTCGCAGATCCTGCAGTTACAGATGAGTGCGGAAAGAACAACAGTAAACCACAATTTTCTTACAACACAATTTTCTTACAACACAACACCCTTTGTGCTTGCTAAAATTGTAAATGAAAAATGAACATAATTTCCTTGCTGGTAGTAATTGTAGGAGGCATGCAACTCAAAATAGAACATTCAAAGGCGTTTTTCGGTTCTCTGAAGCACATAGGGTTTGTCGTTACTAATTGCGCCAGAGAGAGTATAATAACGTTCATGGATTCCTCTCCGAAAGAAGCAACTTACGAATGTTTTGTTCCGAGCCTTCTGCTTTGTAATGTAACTATCGATTTTCGGAGCCAATCGATACCAATAATCCAGCGTCGCTTTCTCATACGGCTTCTTCATTTCGCAAAAACGATTGTCTTCCGGGTAATATTTAATGGAATAATAATTGTCCCCGTGGAGATTCAGTGGTGTCCAATCTGTAATAGAAAACAACACGCAATTTCAAAGAATGTAAATCGTAAAGAAATGCCTTACTTGGTGATGGCACATCATACAACGTATAGTTTCGGAACAGCTTCGGGTAGAACTGTGCAACGACCCGCTCGTTGTCGTCCTGAAAACCTAGTTTCGCACGTTGGTTTGCTGCGGTAGTAAACTATTATTTTGTTACCGATGGGTTTTCCAAAGACCTTTTACGATAACTCATAGTAAGAGGTTGCTGGAAAGCTCATTGATAGCGGAGGATCTCCATTCTGTACAAATATCCGACTGTCATTATATATTCAATATTATGAGTTTATTCAAGTTTTCACAGTTTAGCGTAGTTTATTGGCTTTGAAATGGCATAGATATGTGAAGAATTTAAGTACTTTGGTAAATATTTGGTACTTGGAAAGAAACCTAACAATACCATTATAAATAGACTGTCGGTTATTTCTACAGAAAGGAGTCAGGTAAGGCAATAGTACTCACTCGTTCAAAACCGTGTATTCCAAGGAGAAACGATAGATCATCGGTATGTCGGCTGTGTTCCAGTTGATCGTAGGAATACAGGTACACCTATAGAAATTGAAAACCCTCAGTTTCCTGTCACCACATATAAAATTCATTACCAATCACAGTTATTTAAAGGTCTTGTGAAATGTTGCAATAGAATTTTGGACGTCCTGGGGTGTTTCCAGTTCAAAATTTTCGATATCCTGTATGCTAGTCACAAGTCAGGAATATGTCTGAGTGATCTACCCATTGACCTTTCCAGTGACCTTTTAGTGACGGTAAGCGGTCACTGGAAAGCTCACTGGAAGCGCAAGGGCTTGCTACTGCATTTGAAGCCGCAAGAACACAATGCTTCCTTCTTCTTTGAGATTCTTCACTGATAGCTGATTAAGAAAATTGCATATCCATTTTTTGCACTCCCAAATCTCTTTGTATTCGTTTGCACCTTAGGCATATACACAAGGCTAGTTGGAAGTGATAATTTCAAGAATCTTAACAGTCGAAAGGACTGGGCAATTCTGGACTGAAATGCCCGACGTGTGACGACATACTCGGGATCCCCCGCAGGCTCATAAGACTTGATTACAATAAATTGTGAGGATGCAATTAGAATACTCAGAGAAAAAAAACATCAAATAAGCCTGAATGAGCCTGAACCTACGTCTGCTCCGGTTTGCGCAGCCGCCGAACTGAACGCGTACACGTTGATGTAAACAGCCTGCGTGCCCGTCGAGTGGCTTGTTACTAGAGAAAATATGGGTCTTCAAAAGATCAGCGTAAGTACCATGTATCACAAGGCATCAAAACGGTTTCGCAAATCATTAGTTTGAAACTTTTCATGTTCTTTTGTCAAATGTCAAAATATCAAATTTACAAATGCGGCAAGACAGCTACCGTAGCAATAGCATTATTTCTCATCTGAAAGGAAAATAGTGCCTCTTAAAACTTACATTGAAAGGACCTCCTTTCCTTGGACCGTCATTCGATAAACTTCCCTCCACATGTATCTCTTATCGTTAGTCCCCAAAAATGTGCAACTTTCGAAGAATTGAACCAATACCCCATTGGATTATACCAATATTGTTCCTTTTGCTCCAAAAATTGTGCTATTCCTACGGCGGCAGGCTTTTACAAAACGCTGTGGTACATATACACAACTTATTTCCCACAAAGAGAACATCTAGAGCCGCTAACGACCATACCAATTTTGCTGGTATTCCTTAGGTATTCGTAGATTTGATCCAGTTCTTTTGTGTTCTGCAGACCGAGCAATTCACCATCTTCCTTTCTGTTGCTAGGCACGAGATCGATCTCCCTGGCAGTCGAGCCGGCCATCATGGAAAACTTCTGAACGGGGGAATTTTCCGGATCACTGCTTTTCACAGCTGCCGAAATAGTTTCTTCATATGTATATACAAAGAGACATCGAAAAGAAAAAATAACGCGATATAAGCGTTTCCGGATCGGCTCCAAAACAACAAAATCCAAAACGCATTGGGATGACGTTGGAAAGGAACTAGAGGTAACACTCAGTTTTTTTTTTTTTTTAAATTCACAAGAGAAGTATTAAAAGAGGCCGGAAAGCGTCATTTCACTTGTAAAAGATGCGTTCATAACGAGTGTTTTATGGACCCACTACATTTGTGTTCAAGGAATACACATAACCAAATGCTTCTGGAAAGTGATGGTTTCCGACCCCCTTTAAAGGAGCTGCAAAAGCGCTATTCCATAACAACACAACTGGATATGTAAGAGACCTCCAACTTCTGCGAGTTGCTGTAACTATTTTTTTAGCGAGTTGTGTACGTGGTTTTTTCCACGATTTCTGGCTAAACTAGCGGCTGTGAAACGAAATGGCAACGTACGTACCATCGGGTTCTTCCACAGTTCCTGAATTTTGCCGCTCGGAAAGATCGGTTCGTCGAGCACAATTCCTAAACGAGTCGGCTAAGCACAAGCTTGATCGATGTTTCAACTACCCAATAAGTATGCGAATTGCACGCAGCAGCGTTGTAGCTTAGCTGGTCGAACTCACCTACTTGCGTGGCTCCGTTTTGTACAACTTTCCGACTGTCGCTATACGATCGAATCTTATTGTTAGGTTTTCTTGCAAACACCCAAATTTGCTAAGGAATTCAATTTTTTTTGCAAAAAAAGTAGTTCGTAGCAGGTTTATAAACTTGTGAAAGGGCGAAATTTTTTTAAATATTTTAAAAAACCCAATTACACAAGCAAGCTTGTGTAATTGGAAAGAACCCTAACAATAAGATTTTATCACACTTCGACATTCCACTATTGTACAGAACGCAGTCAGTTATGCTAATAGTACCATTGAGCAATTCTCCCGTCCTCTTCCGGTACTCCTCATAAACATCGAACAGCTCGTCATCTCCGATCTGCTCCATGCAATCCAATATTTCCTGCGTTGTGTCACGAGTGCACTGAAAAAGCGTTTTTTAGTAATTCAGAAATTAAGAACAATGCATGTTTATAAATTTGTACTTTCAAGAAGAAAAATATCTTAAATATATAATAAAATGAATACAAAAAATAAGCTATTACATTTGCCGTGTCGACGAAAATTCTCGTTAGATTCTTCTGGCCGTCGAGATTGTGAAAACCGATGCCTGGCGACATCGAAATGACCTGAAGTAAGACCAAACTAGACTGTTCTTAATTTACACTTTGCTAATTTTACATTGAAATAACCTGAAGTCGGACTAGACTAGACTTGATCTTAACTTCAAACTAATTGTAAGAATGAAGTAAGTAAAGTATAGTTCCCCCAAATCAAAGCCTCAAGCATTTGGTAAGCAAATTTTCACCAATATTACATTTTACGAAATATTCTAAATAAGCTATGAAATTAAATTTGAAGATTACATAAGAAACGAAACCTTATCAAAGAGCTTTTGCCGTTTGTTCGTGAAATGTGGAGAGAAGGCGAGAAACATAACAAATCCACCACCAGACGAGTGGCCCATCATCGTTATCTGAAAGGAAAGCTTTGTATTACAGAAAACAAAGTGTAGGCGCTGTTGACTGCAAAGTAAACAGTATACATACATAAATTTAAAATAAAATAAAATAAACGGTATGCATACATTGATCAAAAGTTCGATAAAAAATGTATGTGTTCAATGAACCAATCCATAAATGTCTCATTGTTAGGAGGCTTTAAAACCCGTCAGTAATAAGCAGCTGGTGAAGACTATAGCTTTCGTATGCTTGGCTTTGTGTTTTACAATAGATAGGACTATCCGAGCGATTTTGCTATTCTGCACAGAGTGCACATTCATTGCACATTGTTGCGAAATTCTTACGTTAGAGAAAAAGAAGCCTCGAATAAGCCTGAATAGTGCTTGAGTATTTAAAACACTCATTTTTTCAGTGTTAAGAAGAATTGTGTAATTCTATTGAAAAAATGAGTTTTATGAACACTGAAGCACTAAAGAGTTACTCTTTTCATGATGTAGTACCTTTTTCACGTTGCCTCCAAAGTTGCGAATCTCCCTGTTCGTCCATTGTAGGGCAAAGTGCAGGTCTGAACAACACTAGTTTTGCATCATATTGTGTCTTACATATAAGTAATTCTGTAAGCAATTCTATCATCTTTTTTTTTACATTTTGGCTCAAAAATATGTTTGTTATAAAAACATTTACCGTGTAGTGCGAGATTCCGCGGAACGAGAGCTCGGTCGTCGAAAACAGCCGTCCCGGCATATGCTTGACGATACTCCGGTATGACCATGACAATTCCTGAACAGTTTGCTTGGTTACAAAATATAAATGCTTTAGGATCAAAAGACTTGTATTATTTCTATTCGCATTATTTAGCACTAATGTGTAAATGAAAAAAAAACATTTGGACAACTTGCCATGAGATACAAAGTTCTCGATGATATAAGTATCATTGAACATATTCGCAGCATCCACAGTTAGATTGCCTCCGTGAACGTAGAAGAGAACCGGACAGCTGGTACCTGGCTGACAGCACGATCACGTCATGTTTCTCCTTATTGTGAGCTCTAGGCTGCGAAGGACTCAGTATGTTATGCCCATTTTCTTGTCATACATTCGAGCGGTATCCGCAGGGTTTATAGACATGTCATGTGCAAAGGAAAACCATTGTTATTTTCTAAACCAATCAGCAGTTATTGTTGTAACATTTACTTTTCTTATTACCTTATGATAACTTGTGTAGTTTTACACATGGTTTGTTGAAGACATGCAGCACTCTGTTATTATATACAGTGCAATACAACACAACATGCACAGTCTGCACACTAACAACAAGAACAGCTTTGATTGACTGCTAACAATATGCGAGTTTGCAAAACATACCGTACATCTCGCATCTGCAAAAACATTTGTGTACAAACAGTCTTCCGAAAAGCCGAGCAGCTGACTCAAGTAGAACCTTCGCGGTGTACTACGACACGACTTCTTGTATCTGAGTATTGCAAATAATAAGCAGGCATATCCGCGTCTTTTTCCACTCTTACAATTAGTTTCTTGAGAGCTCTTCTCAATCATTACCACAGCAAATATCCCTGGCCAAACAGGCAATTGAAAGCCAAATCAGTCTAAGCGCAGCCTGTCTTTACTAGCTGCGCCTGGTCCAATGATGTTGGTTGGACCTTCGATTTACAGCATTTTAAACTGATTCAATAAATGCATACCATATAACCCAAGAGAAAGAAACACAACTAACATGATAGCATCGAGTGGCTCGTCCCATGAAGCTGGATGCTGAGGCATCTTCCAACGAAGCTTTCCCAACGGTGGGGCGGCATACGGTATGCCCTGAAAATGCCCCGGTTCGCCTGGCGACGGAAACCAATGCACCAGGAACTCACGCATAATATTCAAAGAAATAACACATGTCTATGCCCTGTTTATCCATGTTTCACTGCAAGCACCAGACCATACGGCCATTGAAGAGGTAAAAAGTGAGAAAAAACATGAAAGCAATTGATAAGCGGTTGATACCATGATGCCTACCTTAAACACCTTAATTGCCCGACCGTCCGAAGATCTCGTCGTGTACCCACGGAGAGGTCCAAAAGAAGTACTGACTTCTACCTCAGGGAAGAAAGCAAAGGCAGAGCTAACAAGGAAGAGACTCGTGAGCAGTGAAACACATAACCGCATGGCATTCGGTACTGAAAAATCCATGTATTGCCTCATAGCACTACTTAAAGCAAATAATAATCAAAAATCCCTAAATATTGCATGAGTGTTTTAAACACTACCTTTTCATTGTTACTATCTGTGCAAATATCCGATTGTTGCTGTATCTTTATATCTTATTGTTAGGTTTCCTAGGAAATGCACAAATTTGCTACAGCATTCAAAGTTGCGGCAAAGTGGCGGGCAAACCTATGCCGTTTCCCAAACTGTGAACAATTTGAAAATGCGTGAAAAATGACTGTATTGTGACAGTCGGGTATTTGTACGTAACGGAGTCAAGTATTTCAATAGTATACGCGTTTGTTAGTAGGAAGCTGCTTAAAGGAGGCCAGAAACCGTTGTTTTGTGTTGGCATAACGACAAATTCTGTGAGGGGGCAACAATATAAGGAAATTTTTGCCTCCGAGGATTCACGGTTTCTGTCCTCCTTTAACATTTTTTTTTGGAAATGATCTTTAAAAAACTACCACCCGCACATACCTCACTGTCGAATGACCACTGAAAAGCGCACCATCACCGCCTGTCCACCCCTCCCCTCCCTTCTCTTATCTCCTCTGTCATCCCTACCTGCGTTAGAGAAGTGATGTTGTTATTCAATAACACGCTGGGTTGTATAAAAAAATTTGCATCATAAAAGCATTTGTGATAAAAAAGAGCTAAACAACAGTAAACCTGCATAATTAAAAGTAAAGTAAAGTCCTCCCGATTCTAGGCATTATAGCCTGCGGAGCGGTATCCGAGGGAACCGGGCCCGCTGACATTGAAAATTGATGGAATGGTTCTTATTGTTAGAGTGCTGATCAAGCTACATAAACATTGTAATGCTTGCAACTTCCGCGTTCCCAAAAAGCGTGCTTAGCAATTTTCGAGATAACATTCAGAAGTGTTTTCAAGTTACACTTTATGCGACGGTCATCGTATTCGTTTTTTCAAACTTTGAAAATATCAAAACGTATACATGTTTTTTTATGTAACAGTTGCATTATTGTTTATCGGGAAAGTTATTGTCCTGCGCTTATTGTTAGAAGCAATCATAGCTTCAAACTTCATCTTTCTAACTATAAATATCACCGATCACGCATGTGTATGATAACTTTTGGGATTGACGATGATGTCATCTTATATTTGACTAACAACGGCATGTTTTTTCTATGATTTGATAAAAGAAATCAGAAAGAGGAAGTTATTGAAGAAAAAGGAAGATATTCCTTCTGGAAAAAACCCCGGATTTTCAAAAGTGACATAAATTTCTTAATTATTAGTCACACATGTTTGGCGCGCACATGATTCTTATCAATAATGATAGCTGTCCTGCCGCATAATGCCCACAAAATGTAGACAAAAAATGTTTATCATAGACAGAAATCGGACCACCGAGGTGAATTGTAGTTTCGTATGCCCACAGCAATGCTTCCGTCGGTTTAAAATAAGGGGAGAATAGGTAACTTCAAGATACCACAATGAACACAGTTGTATAGATAAGAGAATATAATAAACACAAAGGAGATATTTTTGTTCCAAGGTAGGAATCCAATTAACCATTGTTTGAGTCTACTCAAACAATAGAGCTAATTAGATTACCGTAACTAATTACATTTGTTTTTGTGTTTGCTATCTCTCTTGGCGAGTACATTGTGGATACGACACCCAACAATATGCAAAAGGAAATGGAAAAAGTAGAATCCACATTGTGACCAATCACAGCCTGTGAAAGTTTTCCGTGGGATTTTTGGACCTCCTTGGAGTGTGTTCTGACTGTTCAGAAATTGTCGTCCGTCACGACGGAGTGTGTCCCGCACAAAATTCTCGACATCCAGTACGTTAGTCACAAGTCAAGAGTATGTCTGATTGTGAGTAGAACTAACAATATAACATGGATCCGCAATGCAATTGAATTTGACGTACTGCTACTATTGGAATATCTGACTCCGTTCTGTACAACTATCCGACTGTCATTGTATGTTCAATTTTGTAAGCGTATTCAAGCCTTTCACAATTCAGTACAGGTTCACAAGCTTGTCAAGTGACATAGGTTTGTGAAAATTTGAATACTTTGGCAAACATGAGCAATTGGAAGGAAACCTAACAATAAGATACCATTAGAAATCGACAGTCGGATATTTGTACAGAACGGAGTCAGGTCAGCTAATAGTACACTATATTCTAGTGGTCAGATCGAGCGACGTGCACTTCGGTCTTACTGACCGTTATTCTATGACACTACGCACCATGTTGAACCGTAAAGCATTTGTGTTTAAATTTTAAGCATCTTTAAAGAAGGAGTGAACCCACTTTTTTCTTACTATGCCCGAGTCTTATGTTTGCTGTGAAACAAGAATAAAGAGGGCATAGTTACATGCTATTTTTTTGACGATTTTCTGTCTTTCAAGCCTCACAAAACACTCAATTGACATCTATAACACTAAACAAGCTACAGAAGTGTCAACCACACCTTGACCAAGCTATGGTTAACGGGGACATAGTACTTTAAAAAGTGAGTTGTCACCTTCTTTAAAGACCGGTTCTCCTTAGTTTCTATTTGTTGTGGTATAGTAATTGTGTTTCAGTAAATGCATATTGTCGCTTGAAGCATGCAGTTTTCACTATTCTTCTTGTTACTTGGTATTTCTACCATCGCCATAACTGTAACTGAGTCAACGCGATCATCGGCTGATCCCGTTGCGGCGACATCGTATGGACGTGTACGAGGATACACGATAACTGCGCAAAACGGAGAAGGTGTCAATATATTCAAGGTAAAGCCACATTGTTTTTGAATAGATTGTTTTTGCAAAGACCCGGAAATGCCTGTGACATCTGTTGTTCTTTTAAAAAATCACTTTATCTTAATATGCAAATTACTTGTCTATATTTGTGGCTGTAAAACGCTGTGAAGTGTAATAGCAATGTTCACCAGAATCACAGTGAATCATAACATGTTCAAGGTACCCCTACAGTAGCCGTCGCCTTTTTGTGATAGAAGTGATAAAAGCAACATACTACACAGCGAACTTTACAAAACAACTCTACTAACATAGCATTAGTGAAACACAACACTTGTAGTTCGATGCGACCGTTGGGGGTTTTTCTCTTGCAAAAACACAATAGATTTCCCTTTTATTGTCACACATTTGAGCTTTTCTAATAAGGCACAAATTTTTCAACATTCCGATGCATGTTCACGTATAAGCGTTGCATCTAAACTAATCATGTCTTCAAAGAAGTATCGTTACTTAAAATTAATAGTGTATAAGATAAGCGTTATTTTTCTTTAATATACCACAAACATCTTACTGTTAGATTCATTTACGCTAACATGCACCTTGCCTGAAGCGTAATCTCAGCCGCTGTTGGCTGTTCCACTTTACCCGTTTTTTAAAGGTATTACGTAATGTCCTTGCAGGCAATTCCATTTGCGGCTCCTCCGATTGGTGATCTTCGCTGGCGTCTGCCTCAACCACCACAGCCATGGACGGATATCAGGAACGCCACAAAGTAAAACATACTAAGAAATATTGAAAGGTTACGTGTATCTACAGTTCAGTAATGTAGCAACTTATCATAACACCTCAACACTCTGTGCTGCGCTACGATGTATCACGCAACGAAGTTCTGTTGAGACAGTGGGGTTTCTACCGGCTTCAAATTTGCATCTGCTTTTGTTAGGGAGAACTAACCCTTTGACATCATCACAAATGAGATACGGTAAACCGGCGGAAACAAACGATTGTGGTAGATATTCGGCAGCGTGCATGAGCAACTCGACGATAACAACGAGTCCGCAAACGGAGGTTTCCGAGGACTGTCTGTATCTCAACGTCTTTGCCGGCGCGATGTGCACAGTAAGCACTATAAACTTACCCGACTCCGTTCTGTACAAATATCCGACTGTCGCTTTATGATGCAATCTTATTGTTAGGTTTCTTGCCAATTACCCAAGTTTAGTTTTTTTAGCAATCCCATGCCATTTCACAACCTTGTGAAGCTGCTATGGACTATCGAAGTTTGACTACGCTTTCAAAATTGACAATGTAGCAACAGTCGGATATTTGTATGGATCGGAGTCAGATATGCCAGCAGTAACAGTAGTTTTCATGTTTGAACTGACATTTATGCCAAAGGTTACTGGGTATCAAGTAGCAGACGACTTGCAGCAAGGCAAAGTAAAGATAAAGTACTGCCCGTAATAAGAAGGTTTTTTTCTTGGCAGACGTTCTTGAAGTGCTAGAAATGCGATGAGACATTTTGTGGCCAGTGAATGACACACGCCGAACCCGGTCCGATAAATACCTATATAGCGAAACCACAACATATTACCCAACAACAGCGTTCCTTGTGCTTTCAGTGAGCTTTTGCACCAAGTCATTGGAAAAGTCATGAAAAAGCTCTTTGGAAACAGTTACCTACTATTATAGTAAGAGCTATGTTATGCTTACAATGGCGGCAGGTGAATGACGCGAATTCCTAACAATAAGAGCAAACGAGTGAGTTAACATTGATTGACGAATGGGGCAAGTCACAGTAGTAGGAATGACATTCGTATCGTTGATACTAACAGATGGCACAATTTTGGTCCTTGAATTGCCTTTGCGACAAATCTTGGACATTTTTTTCCATGAATTTCAGCCGGAGTCTACGTGTGATGTGATCGTATACTACCACGGCGGTGGCTTCAACTTTGACTCGGCGGTGATGTTCGACGAAACTTTTATTGCGGACATCTTTCCCGCTGAAAGTATGTTTCGCTCGATATATATAGCACTAGTGGTAGAAGCTTTGAGTAGTAATTTGCGAGCTGATGACCACTTATTGTCAATTAATTGTTGCTTGATTGGGAATCAATACAAACTTCCACAAAAAATTGCACTTCTCCGCTAGATGAAAATTACAATGTGGAATTCGAAAATTGTGCGACACTGAAAATAATGTACTGTTGGCATACCTGACTCTGTTATGTACGAACATCCGACTGTCACTGTATGTGATAAAATCTTATTGTTAGGTATCTTTCCAATTCCCAAAATGTTCAAATTCTTCGCAAGCCTACAAAGCAAAGATTCATTAACTTGTGGACTGCTCTGAACTGTGAAAAACTTGATTGCGCTTACAAAATTGCATAGAGAACGACAGTCGGGTATTTGCACAAAACGGAGCCGAATAAGCAATTGATATGTTTTTGTCAAGTTGATCCCATCTTTCATCCCTGCTTTTCAGAGTTTGTGATTGTGATCCCGGCGTTCCGGCTCGGTTTTACTGGAAGTATTCTTTTCGAAGACTCGGATGATATTGTTCCCAGGAATCTTGGAATGCGCGGTATGTGCGTAACACAACAATGCGATTCATATGTCAGGGATGAACAGACATATAAGTACCTGTCTTGCGACTAACGTACACTATGTCGGAAATTTTGTGCTGGAAACACTCCAATAGGTCCAAATTTCCATAGAAACATCTCGCAGAATGCTTAAATAACTGCGATTGGACACAGTGTGGAAATCAATGCCGAGAGTTCTTCTTTTGAACGAAAATGTCAAAATGTTGTGGAAAAAGGCTCGTTTCAGATGTCGTTGCTAGTCTGAAGTGGGTCCAAGCGGAAATCGGTGCTTTTGGAGGCGATAAAAACAGGGTAAGAAGAATTAATTGCGGAATAATTGGTAATGTGTAAGAAAAGGTAACTTGCAATTCGCCTGTTTCTTTAGACTTATGTTTTATTTTTCAGGTAACCATCTTCGGTCATTCGTACGGCGGTTCGATTGTGATCTTCTTAGCCATGTCACCTGGGATAACGAAACACGGAGAACCGAAGCTGTTCCATCGGGTTTGCTTCTGACATACTCTATATCTTTCTTTTTAATACATAGTATAGTTTTTCTTTGTATTACATTATTTACAAGAATGTTTTTCTTTATTTATTATACTTGGAAAAAAAACAATAATCTGTGACTTAGGTGATGTCGATGTCGCCCGAGAACCGTATTGAAGATCCAAAGAAGCATCTCAAAAAGGCGAAAGAGTTCGTGGCCATGGCAAACGTAGGTAGTATAACAACGTGTGTCTAACCCATTCGTATTCGAGCATAATATTTACTTATTTGACTTCGTTCTGCACAAATATCATACTGCCGCTACATATTTAACTTTCAAAGCGTATTCAAGTTTTTCACAGTTTAGCACAGTTCACTTGCTTGTGAAGCAGTAGAGGTTTGCAAAGAATTTTCTTTCTCAAATTTGTGTAATTGGAAAGAAGAAGAAAACAAACAAAAACCAATAAGAAAACAATAAACAATAGAACCTAACAATAAGATTTGATCATACAGTGACAGTTAAATATTTGTACAGAACGGAGAAGTATTCTTACTTATAAATAACACAATAATCATACTGTTATACATGAAACACATATCAGGAAGGTACTCCTGACAAGTTTGTTGTTTCTGCATTCCTACTGTACTTTTTCGGTAGTGCACCCGACCGACCACCCAGGAGACGGTTGACTGCATGAGGAAGGTGGACGGCTACGAGTTACTGGCATATCAGAGAAAGCTCGAGGAGAAGAGCGATAGGCTCGAAACATTTGCAGGTAAATAAAAAAAATGTGCTGCATTTATGCTACAACTGTCGCATTTCCTTACTTTTAAATTTTCAGCGAAGCTTGTGCTTCGTTACATTTCAGTAATTTTCAATCAACGTCACCACCGGCTTCCTTGTGTTAATAAAATGTTAGATATTGTAAGGATAGGCCAAAAATCTTACGGAATTTGTAATTTCGATCTTTTAGCCCATAGCATTGTTTTGAATGGGCCACAGCAAACACAACTGCTCCTCTTTTTTAGGAATATTCATAAACTCGACCTTGTTTCCCTTCACCAACGTGGCGGAAACATTCAAGAACCCAGTGGTACGCACTTGAAATACTTTAACCATCCATCATGCAAGAATTTCAAATTATTGCTAACATTTGAAACAAACCTGAAACTAACACAAGAAACTAACGCGCTAACATGTTGCTAACAATCAGATGTTCATTCGACTTGGCCAACCGACTGTTATAATGACACTTTATGCCATGCTCGATCGTCGTATGAAGGATATCAAAAGAGTGTTAAAATGCTCAAAATTTAAGTATAATTACTATAACCTGAAGCATTGCTCATGCTTCTTCTTTGTGTCATTCAGCGCAAAGGCGAAATCTCCCCTATTCAAGGCAGTTCGTGATGATTGTCCTGACAATGAGAAAACCAGGACTACCAGCAAAGCGAAATTCATTCAGCGCACCCCGATGCTTCTCGGTACGAGCGTCGGAGAGCAGGATTCAGTCAAAGCGAATCTGACCGACATCGGAGTGGTGATTGGGTTGAAGAATACGGCGGAATTGGATCAAATCTACAATTTGCTGAAGAAGCAGGGAAAGATCGGTAAGTGTTGCTTGGCAGAAACGCTTCTCGATAATTTCGATTGCAAGAATTGACTTCTTTGCATGATAGATGGCAATGAAGGACGAAATTGACCAAAATGGTTATTTTTTTGATCGCCAATCTGAAGTATGCTTTAGGTTTTTACATATCTAGGAAGTGACTAACTTTCGTATTATTGTATCCGGCCAAATTGATGTAGTTCTTAGTTTTGGGTGTAGTGAAAATCTTATTGTTAATTACAGTATCCCGGCACAAGATGGAATCCCAGTCCATCTATCTCTCCGTCTATGCAAATGCGGCCGCGATGACTGCAGCCGGAGAGAACGTACGTTGTTGTATCAAAGAATCGTTTTTGTTATTACTTTTGTATGTACTTGCTGGAGATCGAACCTGGGTGTCATGCGTGACGCAAGGCGCTTACTACCATTACACCACTCTGCCCATAATATTAGTGTGGTTCGTGACTTTTACAACTTTAGTGCTATCTCTACTCATTCGATCAACCAACGCACAATAAGCACACTGACCATCTCAGCTACATTATGGGAGTGCACCGGCGATTTGTACAGGTGAGCACTTTTTCAGGCAAATTCTGACAGTCTCTAATTCTAATTGTAAGACTATTTTGATGTAGTCAGCAGCATTCGTCATGGGCATACACGACTACGACGAGGTCGTTTCTATAGCATACAATACAGTTATTATTGAACTCTGTCTCTTTAACATGTACAACTGTTGCTTTATGTTCATAGTTGCAAACGTATATAAACTCATCACAGCTCATAGCTCCATAAGCTTTAAAGGAGGCAGGAACCCATCATTTCATTCGCAAAAAAAATGCGTTCATAACGAGTGTTTTACTGAACCGCCACATTTGTTTTCATAGAATACACATAAGCAAACTCCTCGGTAAACTGACGGTTTCCCGAAAACTGTAACTTCTTTCAGGACGAGAACGAACAGGAGATCGCCAAATTGTACCCGGCAATCTTTCGCAGCTTTGCCGCAACCGGAGTGCCTGCTCCTGGTATGTTTTATCCACTTCTTACTTTCTGTTAGTAGTCTCATCCACCTTCGCTATGCTTTTGCCTCTTTCATGTTGAATTGCGGCTGCACAAAATTGGCATAGTTGTCCTTAGTTGCTGTATGTGCTACCGCAATACATGATACTTTTGTGAAATACTTCACTATCGCTAAATGTTCGTATATTATTGTAATCGTTTTCTGCATTACATCGGTTTGCATACCATAGCAAGCAGAAGACAAAACGAGCATAGCAAAAAGTGCCTTTAACTCCTTTCTTACAATTAGTGTTTGTGAGGATACTGATCAACGATCATCATTATTGAATACTAGTGCAGATTTCACACCATTGAACAAATCCGATGCGTATTATTCGATCAAAGTGGATAAGAAGAAGAATCGCTGGCCGGAGATGAAATTGCACTACGAGAAGGCGACCATCGACTTCTGGATACGAAAGGCGCCGAGATTGGACGCTATCATCAGTGCGGCAAAGGCTACTGAACATGGAAAACAACGGGTGTGTTGGTCATTCGTCAGTTTGATTAGTATAGTTAAAGCAGCTAGGAATCTAAGACACTAATCTTAAGGTGTGATACTATCTTATTGTTAGAGATATTCATAATGGGCTCAATCATGCATTATGCGTGTAACAAAAATAAAATAGAAAACAGCGGGTATGTTGATCATTTGCTAATCGGTATGCCAGCGAGTGTGCTCAATCGACTATTTATTCGCATTAAACAATGGCACATACCTAACAATAAGACAATAAATAGTCGATTGAGCTTAAACGACGGTCGTCGCTTTCAATTGGCTATTTGCTCATTTGAAAATTTCAATGATTTAAAGTATAGTAATATTCTCTCTTTTGACACTCTCCATTCCACGATCGAGTGTTGAATAAAGTATTCAGTTTTCACTCGACACGGAGAAGCTACTGTATGACTTCGAGCTGGATGAGACGCTTCCGATTGATAGCTACATCTTCCACTTGCTCCTCCAGTTCGCCATTATTATCCTTGTTGCGTGTGTCTTCCTGGCTGGAGTGTTGTGTGGTATGTGATTCTACGCATTTTTCTAGTTTTAAGGGAAAAAAAGAAAAAAAAGGAAAACATAGAAAACATAGAAAATAAAAATTATATTTGTTCAACACGCAAGGTAAGCAAAAAAGTTTGATTTGACCCTCTTTTATTGTTAGGTTGGCTTCGCGCGGACAGTTTTTATTTGCAAATGACCTGGGCAATGTGTGAACGAAATCCACCCAGCAAGGAAAGGGCACGCTTGCTAATCAGTGGAATAACACAAGCATTGCTTGTGCTAATCACAATCATGCCTTATTATGCCTGAAGCCCGAGTACACTGGCGACAGAAATAAAATAAGTAACAGAAGTGCAAGACTTTCTCGCCAACCTATTACGCCAACCTAGTTCAGGACGAACATTCTATAAACGTCGAGGTTACGAAAAGGTCATGGTGATTGCTGGCCATCCGGAGGCATTATACGGCGAAAAAACACCATTGCTTCAGCAGGCTGGTGTTTTTGCTTATCCTTATCTTTAGCTCTTATACCTGTACGCAGAGCGCACGCATCGACAACGTTTTTGATAACTTATTGTTAGATGAAAGCCTTGTTTTGGAATACCTTAGAAAAAAAAAGGAAACACCGAATTTGTGTACCTAACATTTATTCGGCACCCCGTTTTGGAGTTTTGCACTAGAAGGTCATCCCGTTTCACAATGTTCCATAAAGCATTGCAAAACACCACAGAAGTAAAAAGTCGAAAGATGCTAAAAAATTTAAAATGTCAGTCTCTACGCGATCGGTCTAATTTGTCTAAAGTTATTAGAAAGACGCATTACCTGCTGCAAACCGTGCTTCACGTGAGGAAAGTACATATGCAAAAAAAATATGAAAGCAAAATAAAAAATTCTAACCCAAAAACAAGCTTACTTAATGGTTTGGCCGATTTGTTTGTGCAAGTACAGCGCCATTCCGAAACGTGTTAGTACACGCTTACTGCACGCGCTAAAGCCGAGTGGTATATGTTGCCAGAAAAACGGGGTCTCAAGCTCTTGCATCTTGAAGATAAATCATGAAAATGGTTGAATAATATGAATTCTAACAATAAAATGGCATTTTTGGTGTACTATGCGCTTTTTCACTTCTGTGTCGTTGGAAGAACTATGTGGTTTCTGAAATATCTAAACGTAGTGCTTGAGCGCAGTATCTTGTTAACGATAGAATTCTTTTCCAAATTCCAATGATGGGGGAAAATATCACTTACGGCCAGCAAAACTATAAGCAGCTGAACCAATTGAGCCATTAATTTTGCTGCGCTTTCATAACCCGTTCAGATATATCATAATGAAAAGAATGATGTAATTTTCAGGAATTCTAGTCAACCTGGAGTTACTTTGAGTCGACTTGCCATCCAAGTCATGTCAGTCTGAGATTGTTTTCTCACGGAATGTTGCCATCACCGATCTACAGTACCTAAATCTACAGTACCTAATTTGCATATGATCACAGATGCTTCACTCTCAATGACAAGCGGATATGCAAATTTAACAAAGGCGGCAATTCCACCGTACCGACAGAGTGTGCTTTATTGTTGCAAGCATTCACTTATTTCATGCTTCATTTGAATTTCGTTTTCGAGTATCAGGTGTATCTACTTGGTGTCTTTTCGGGTACCCTAACAAGTTCAACCGGCAACTGTTCACCCGTTTCAAGCGCTGCCAGATATAAGGATCGTCTGAATAAGAACCCTGGAACAATGCTCGCTAATTTGATTATCATTTATCCGAGGTTTTTTTTTCAGGTATCTCTTATTCTTGGCGGCGCCCTGTTTCATTGCGTACTACCGTTGCTCTAAATGTGATTTTGTTTCGAGTGTCTTACAATTAGCAATAAAACGAAAAAAAAGAGGATGATTAACGATTAGGATGATGATTAGGATCTAATACACATATTTATGGATCGTTGTTGTTGCAGCATACACATGGTTTGAAAGGGCAGTGGATGTACGTAGTGATATCTTACAATTAGGATGCAGGGCATACTATTGGCACACTTAACTCCGTTCTGTATAAATTTCCGACTGCCACTAATTTACCAAATACTTCGCATTGTAATCTACATACTTACAATTAGTACAATAAATTCAATACTTGTTAAACATGACAGTCCATGTCTACTGTACAACACATGCGGATCACAAACTGTATTTTCAAAATTCTGCTTCCTTTCTTACGCTTTAATTTCCCAAAGTGTTTCTGAACATTTGGAATCCCTGTCCTCTTATTACGGGCAAAAGTATACTTTTATCTTTACGGTATTTTTATCAGTGCAGTTATTGGCTCTTCCTTATTGTTAGGGGATCGAAACTCTAAACTATACTACATCTAACAAAGCGTCACTGACCACACATCACCCTGGGTGCTACGTAATCTTGTGATCTGTGAAATTGTAAGCGAACATGTGTGTTTTGATGATATTACGAATGGGTTTTCCTCAACAGTTTGCCTGTTAATTTATTAATTTATATATTTATCTATTTTGTTTCCAAGTTTGAAGGTTTCGGGTCTTTAACACTTATGGGAGACGTTGCTTTCGGGGTTCTCGAGATGACGCACTGAAAGACGTGCAGAGCAATTTTGTTTCACTTTTTTCGTTGTTGTTCGAAAAACAACGGCTATTTCCAAAGTGTTTCTTATTGTTAGAGCACAAAAGTTCCGTGTGCACTCCGCATGTTGTTCTTATCATACACGATTGCCTCCTCACATTCTGCCCTCTCGGTATTATCATTCCCTGGACAATATCACTGGAATCGTCATGCTTTTGTGATTTGACATGTGCCTTTATTATACCAAACTATGATATAAGATATGTTATTGTTATTCGTTGGAACTCATAATGTCATACAGTACAGTAAAAAGCGGATAAGACTATGCTGCCCTATGTTTCAAGATGAACATATTGTTCTTTATGGCGCTAATTTAGCGCTGCCATTTACGGTTGACCCATACAATATCCACACTGTGACCAATCACAGTTATTTCGACTTCCTGTGAATTGCTTCTATGGAAATTTGGACCTCCTGGAGTGTTTCTAGAACACAATTTTTCAATATTCTGTAGTCACAACTCAAAGATCTATCTGGGTCGACGGGAGGTGTATGTATTGCTCTTTTCAAAATCAGTCTTTACAACAAGTCAATAAAGTCTCATTCTATTTGAAATGAATTTGATACCTTATATGACAGCTAAATCAGACACTCTGAAATTTGATGCAATATCAGTGACACTGTCTGCCGGTGACATGCACGTCCGCACTATCTTGTCGGTTTTACGTGTTGCTGAACCTGTTGTTTGCCATTAACTGCATTCTATAACATTTTCTGTAACATGCTGCTGTAACTGTGCTGTAACAGTAACCGTTTCCTTCATATATTTTGAATTGGAGTTTTGGCGAAACCGGTGTCATTGTGCTTCAACAATCGCATAAAGTGCGTACTTTGCAGTATGCAATTACTCTCACTGGGCTTGTTGTTGTTAGCCTTCTTCTCGAGCTCGTGCGCCAGCACCGTGGCTGCGCCTTCAACAGCAGAGTTGCCTGATGATCCAATTGTAACGACATCCTATGGAAGCCTGAGGGGATACACGATCACAGCACAGAATGGTGAAATCGTCAATATCTTCAAGGTAAAGCATTTAATACTTGACTAAATGCAAAGTGTCTTCAAGGTACTCTCTCCCTACTTCTTTTTCGTATACTCACACTCATAGTACTATTGGAATATCTGATTATGAGTCCGTTCGGTATAAATATCGGGTTGTCGATATAAACATCTTATTGTTAGGGTTGTTCCAAATCCTCCACATTCAGGCCATTCGTATTTGCATACCGTTTCACAGACAGGCGAACAGTTTAATACGACCACGGCAAACATAATATGATATAAAATAAGTGGTTTTACTGTTCTTAAAAAAAGAACTTTTACCGAATCACGAATTACTGCTCTTACAGGCGATTCCCTTCGCTGCACCTCCAGTCGGTGATCTTCGCTGGCGTCTGCCTCAACCACCACAGTCATGGACGGACATCAGGAACGCTACAAAGTAAAACTGTTTTGTTTATCTCAGTATTTTATATGTATTGCATTCGCTTTTGAATGCATTGAGCTGTTTCGCAGTTGCTCGACAGCTATCTGTGTGCTTTTGTTTCAGTTCAAGGGTGGTTTTATCGTGTTAGCCAAATAATCTCAATTACTAACAATAAGTAGCTATACTACACCTAAAACAATATTTTCATAGCCTAACACTCACACTAATAACTTCACTTATAATTTTAATATCTCTTACAATTAGTGTTATCCCCATACTTTACCCAATCTGATCTTGAGCACCGTTGTTCTCCAGATACTCGGCGGCATGTATGAGCAATTCGACGATATCGTCCAGCCCGCAGAAGGTTGTCTCCGAGGACTGTCTGTACCTCAACATCCTGGCCGGAGCAAAATGCACAGTTCGTTATTTGCTTAATGTTTCTTTAAAGGAGACTGAAAAACGATCAGAAACTGTGAAAACTTGGAAGCAAAACCACCATTTTTTATATACTTGCTCCCTCTCATAGAGTTGCGAGTCGCTTACAACCACAGTTTTGCGGCAACAACGGTTTCGTAGCTACTTTAGGTTATATGCTTAACCAACAACGTAAACAACTTGGTGTTGTATAATGAACACACATAAATCTGGTTTTGAAGTTTTATGAGAATACGTACAGAGAAATATATATTAGCATGGAGCTAATAGCACGCTTTCAGCCCGAAGCAAAGTGTCCGGTGATCGTATACTACCATGGCGGCGGGATGAACTACGACTCGGCAGTGATGTTCAACGAAACGTTCCTCGTCGATATCTTTCCCGCTGAAAGTATGTTTCGCTCGATGTATTATTGACATCGGAATCAAATTAGAACATTCTGGAAACAATTGAAATATCTCACTCCGTTATATTCAAATGCCAGTTTAGACTTGCTTTTCAATTGCAAAGCATGTCCCTTCCCTAATATGCCCCACAACATTTTAGCCCTCTTACGACTAACCATAGGCGGAATATCTTGATACGTCAGAATTTTACATTACTTTTCTTTATAAAGCATTCAAAGGTATAAAAAACTCAAACGATGAACTCTGATTTATCATTCCTACCTACCTTCATAAGATTAAACGTACTAATTGTAACATATTCCTAACTTGTGACAGGATGACGAAAACTTAGTACTGGAAACACTCCAGGAGGTCCAAATTTTCATTGAAACAGTTTACAGGATGTTGATATAAGTGGTTAGTCACAGTGTGGATATTCTATATTAAGAACCAAACCGATAGGGCATTCTTCAGATTTCGTGATGGTGATCCCGGCGTTCCGGCTCGGTTTCACTGGTAGCATCCTTTTCGAAGAATCGGATGATGTCGTTCCACGGAATCTAGGAATCCACGGTGTGTGCACTATAATTTCAATTGAACTTTCCTGTTACCTTTTACACTGAGACACTGTAAAGAGTCACAGGAAAAAGGTCACTGGAAACAGATTAGTTGACTACAGCGGCTGGTGTAACACAACATCACATCGAGGCAATGAAACTTCCGCTGATATTAAATTTGCGTATAACTTTGTCCTAAAGATCGACGCCTTTGCAACTGTACGTAAATCAGGAAGTATGGGTCGGCGGAAGAAACATGATAAAGTGTTAAGATTTGAATTTATACTCTTGGTTAGTTCAATAAAATACAGTTCATTTCAGATGTCCTTGCTGGCCTGAAGTGGATTCAAGCAGAAATAGGCGCTTTTGGAGGCGATAAAGACAAGGTTAGGAACTTTATGATTCATCAACTCTAACGTAAACAAAAAGCTACTTGTTATACATATGCGTGCTTCTTTAGACTTACGGTTTCTTGGGTGTATACGAAATCTTCAAGCTCATGTAAGTACGTATGTATTCATTATATGTATGTATTTATATGGCATATTTGACGTAAACATGCGTGGTCAAAGGCGGGAGACAAAGTAAAGCAGGTAGCAAATTATGTGTTGGGATACGCATTATCCCGATCAGTGGGTGGCAGTTTGCGCCAAGCGTAAAGAAAGAAACTTATTGTTAGACTGTCTTGTCTCATGTGCCGCCCTATTATTGATGACTCGTGCTTAATTTTTTAATGCTTAATGTTTTCAGGTAACAATTTTCGGACATTCGTTTGGCGGCTCGATTTCAATGTTCCTTGCCATGTCACCCGGAATCACGAAACACGGAGAACCTCGGCTCTTCCATCGGGTTCGGTGTCGTATTGTTAGATAGCTATTAATTTTTTTATATACTTACAACAACAATCTTACTCTTAGCTATGATAGCATGAAGGTATTTGGCTTACAAAATAAGTAAAATGAAATTGATTTCAATAACCAATTTCCCTAATACTGCCTATTCCGTAAAAGCGGCAGCTTTTCGCTGGTAGTTTCTGTTAATATTGAGCACAATAGCAGTTGAAGCATGCTAATCTTTTACTGTGTCATTGCATGGAATGCCCTGAAATCATTGCTCATTCAGGTAATGGCACTCTCACCCGAAAACCGCTTTGAAGACCCGAAAATTCCATTTGAAAGGACCAAACTGTTTGTTGCCATGGCAAACGTAAGTAGTTGTTGTATACACATTGCATCCTACTCATCAGCTTTCAATGTATGTAGTTTGATCATTGCTACCGTTCTCTTTGTGGGACTCCCCACAGGAGAAAAGCCTCAGGACTCCCCCGCAGGCGAAATGCCTTGAATACGGGAGACTGTGCCTTTTACGGTTCTTTTTTCCAGTGTACCCGAGAGACCACCCAGGAGACGGTTGAGTGCATGAGGAAGGTGGACGGTCACACGTTGCTGGAGCTTCAGAGAAGAATCGAAGAGACCAACAAGAAGTTGAAATCGTTTGGAGGTATCGCAACACGTTTTGACTTATTTCATCAGTAATTGATTAATGACGGCCGGAAACCGTGAATTCTTCAACGCAAAGACAATCACTTTTTTATATTTACATGTTTTCAAGCACACTATTCACAATATGAAAGAAATGCCAAAAAATGTATTCGATTCACTCTTTAGGAATCTTCATGAACTCGACGTTATTTCCCTTCACCAACGTGGCGGAGACGTTCCGAAATCCCGTGGTCGGTTTTCTTCAACTCTTACAATTAGACATTTGTACTCATATTATAACTCTTATTGCTAACGTAGTCTAGTAAGCACACGTTTATTATCATTTCAAACGCTTAAAGGAGCTGCGAAACCGTTGTTTTATGTTAGTAGAATTGTATGTATAGCAGACCCGCAACTTCTGTGAGCGGGGCAAGTATATAAGGAAACGATAGTTTTTTTGCCTCGAACAATAAACGATTTCCGGTCTCCTTTAATTTTCCCAATCAAAAGTAGGCAGTCGTTGCTTGATGATCGCTGTTTCAGCGTACACCAATGTTGCTCGGTGGCACCGTCGGGGAGTTGGACGTCTTCGGTGCAGACGTCCACGATATCGGAGTGGTGATCGGACTGAAGAATACCGAAGAACTGGATGACGTGTACCGACTGCTGCAGAAGAAAGGCAAGATTGGTACGGTGGATCTTGTTGTTAGGAGGACATTTATTTAATATTTATTAACGCATTCGCGATTTTTTTTCACTGCGTTAATCTGATGGAGTGAAAAACCACGTCTTTGAATGCAACCGAATCCCCTCGCATGGCTTCCAGCCACGAGGATCCTCCGTCCCTGAACATATCTCTCCGTCGAGCCATTGGATGGCCAATGGGTTAGGAGGACGCACATCGTCACTATTTCCCCCGTTCTGCACAAACACCCGACTGCCGTAGTAAATAGAATCAAATCTTATTGTTAGGGTCTCTCCAAATGCACAAACTTGCTAAAATATTAAGATTTTACACAAAAAACCCTTCAAAAGCATTTTGTTCTTTGTTTATTATTACAATAGTAAACATTTTCATTACAGTTTCCCGACACAAAATGGAATCCCAGTCCATCTATCTCTCCGTCTATGCGTACGCGGCAGCCATGACAGCAGCCGGAGAGAACGTAAGTTGTTTGGCAAAATGCCAAGAATTTTTTTGTTATATGTAGGAATAACATTACCATATTTCTCTGTTTAGTGCTATATCTACTCCTTCGATCAACCTACGCACAATTTGCATACAGATGATCTCAGTTACATCATGGGTGTGCACCGGCGCTTTGTACAGGTAAAGAACACAGTTGTCAAGTATTAGGCTGCTTACAGTATGTTGCTTCGGCTTGTCTAAGGTACGTAATTCGCATAAAATCACAAAGGTCTAATTGTAAGTATTATTGCTATGAGAAACAATAGGCTATGCAAATTTGAGATCAGCGTAAACTCCACATAATGTGTACACCAAGAATTGTCATTTCGGGCAGCTTATAGTGGTTTTACCACCCAATTCTTGCATTCACTAATAAACCAAACTTGTCAGTCGCATAAAAATAGCTTTTCTTTGCTTTAGGACGAAAACGAACAAGAGATCGCTAAGTTGTACCCGGCAATGTTTCGCAGCTTTGCCGCTACTGGAGTACCCGCTACTGGTAAGCTTCTTATTGTTAGTGTTAGATCCAATTATTTTATCCTTACACTCTTTTTGTTAGCAGTTTGCAAAGACTAACAATGAGATACTTTTTACATTAGTGAGTGGCCGTCACATTACTTTTGTTTTTCAGTGCTTACTGATAGCGATTCGGAAACTAGTGGTAGCTACTTCTCCAACGATTATCGTGTTCTACTCATTGTGTGAAAATCAAGCCGGGTGATCATGATATCGGGGGAAATGGCTGGCGGACATCTTTCCTGTTAGGATGTACGTCTTGTAAAGTAAAGTAGAGTACACCCGATTCAAGGCATTATTGCCTGCGGGGCGGTAACCGAGAGAGCCGGGCCGCTGTCTTGTCCTGTACGTCTTGTCTGCACGTAGAATTCATTGTTAGAAAATGTGCGAACGATAGAGGGAATCGAAGAATATTATACATATACACGCTTAGATGGCATATAATTGATAGGCAAGTGCTAAGTGTAATGGTATACTTGGATTGTTTGAATAGACGCTTGATAATGATTACAGGCTTTACACCATTGAACAAATCCGATGCGTATTATTCGATCAAAGTGGATAAGAAGAAGAATCGTTTTCCGGAGATGAAATTGCGCTACGAGAAGGCAACCATCGACTTCTGGATACGAAAGGCGCCCCGATTGGACTCACTCATCAGTGTAGCCAAGTCGGCAGAGAATGGCAAACACAAGGTTCAATACTGTCTTATTGTTAGATCTTCTGAATGGACTTGACCGTGGATAGTGAAACCAGCAATATTTGCGTTGTTACTTGTAAATATGACTACTTTTCCTAGAATTCCAGGATGTTCAATTCGCATTCGAATAACTTCTAAACATGCGCTTGCCTTAAGAAGCCAAAAGATAATTTTGAAAAAAAACCAACGTTCATAACTTCCAACCTACCTAATGCTTTTTCTTGTGAATCGAAGAGTTTACATTTTTGTCCAACTTTCGGATATGTACACACAATTAGGATGGATTCATGAGGTCTTAGTTTGGGTCGCCCGCCTAGCCTCTCGCTAGTGCGTGTCTAGGGTCAGCCATTATCAAGCTTGATATGTACATGCCCCGCACTAGTGCGCACCACGCAATGCATCGCAATATGTTCCGGGAATCTCGTTCATTGTCTTGTTATCAATTAAAGGAAACCATGATTTTTCCGAGGCAGAAACCACCATTTCCTTGTCGGGTATTCCTGGTTTTAATATACATGTTTCTGCCCCCGCGAAATAACGGTTTCACAGCACCTTTAAATCAAGTTTGACCAAATTACGTCTGCTCCACGCGTGGTAATCTAGTTTTCTGTGTTTCGGTGCTTAGAAATCTTACAATTAGTTTCGCTTAGAGCTTCCAATGTTGTAAACTTCAATAATTTGTAGTATTATATTATTGTTTTCTTCAGCTTTCTCTGAACACGGAGAAGCTCGTCTACGATCTTGAGTTGGATGAGATGCCACTGGAGAGTTCATCCGACGTCGACCATTACTTCCTCCATCTCACCGTCATCATCTTCATTATGTGCATATTCCTGGCTGGTGTCTTTTGTGGTACGCGCTCTGATTTGTTACTTTGACTAGCTGATAGAGTCAAGACTTGACACATGAACTTGCTTATTGAGACTAGACTTGACACTTTTCAAGAAAAATGGTCATAATAGACATGTGATCATATTTGTCTCTGCCCGATTGTTAGATGGGGTTACTCTTACAATTAGGCTTTGTTCATGCTGCGAATTTGGAGTAGTCTTGGAAAAACGTGTAAAAAGGAAGAACGGTGTTTAGAGGTATTGTGTTCAGTAACCATGGAATAAGTCAAGTCTTGGAATAATGCGTTAATTTGCGTCTTATGTAGTTAACGTTCTTGGTAAAGCAGCACATCTTCAGGACGAGCATTCTACACGCGGCGCGATTACGAAGAGGTTATGGTGATTTCCGAATATCCAGCAACAGCATTGTATGGAGAGAAAGCACCGCTACTACAACAGGCAAGTACACATTGTACCTTACAATTAGATACTGTAAACACAATGGTTACAGTAAACGTTTCTCCCGTAATCAGAGGGTTCCTCGGCGGGGGGGGGGGGGGGGTGCATGGCACATCAGGAACCCCAGTTTAAAACCACCCCAACATCCTGAGAAATGTTGGGAGTGTTTCCAGTACAAAATGTTCAACATTTTGTAAGCTAGGAATACGTCTGTCTGTACATGCTAAAGAATTTTTTTTTCAGCACACTCTGTATCTTACAATTAGACACAGCAAACATTCCGTTTCATGTCTTACGTTTATTCCGCTATCAAAACTGTTCTTCGGTAATTATTCGCCAACTTATAATAAACAGAACGATTATATTTCACTTATTTAAAGCGGAAACAGCGCAACAACGTTGCTTTCATACAAATAACACAGTTTTTTAGGTCTTCTAAGCCACGAAGAGTTTACTACGAGTCATCATGCCCTTGCCATTTTTGTCAGGGTTTATTTCTCCATATCTTACAATTAGATGTAATGAGCAGGGTGTTTATGTTACACTTTCTTAAATCAGGAACATCACTACAACATTGCTTATGTACATGCTTACTTACTTACTCCCATTAATTACAATACTTCATGCGAAGATCCTTTACCAATTAGAGCAACAATCTTATTGTTAGTTGTGATTCTTTTCGATTTTCAGGCCCATTATGCTAGGCATTGATTAGATACGCTTTGTGGCACAGATGTCTGTTGCGCTTGGCAAGCTTATCGGTGGTAACCTTGTCGATTCCAGCATAGCAACTGACTGTCCGCCTCTGCCTTGTTTCTTGTTTTCTTTGTGCACAGCATATTGTGTCTCTTCATTCACTGCCAGTCTGAAATTTGCATAGCGAGCGAAAAATAACCCTCTCAAATAACCCTCAACGGTGATTGAGTGTTTAAAACACTGAAATTTGAGGCTTTTCTCTCTGAACACCGCTCTGTTAGTTTCTCAATGTGTCTGTATGCTAATCAAGTACATTCGATTGGTGGTGATAAAGGCTGTGTTTGTTGTTACAACTATTTATTACCTATAGTATTGTTGAACAGATATGTGGCATTACCTGTATCGTTCGCGCATAAATTAATAGATGATGCTGTGGCGTTACACAGATGGTTTGGCTTCAAGAGCAGTACACTATTATTAGCTAATCTTACACTATTATTAGCTAATCTCTTTCCGTTCCATACAAATTTCCGACTGTCGCTATGTATTCCATTTTGTAAGTCAATTTTCAATTTCGTATTCAAGTTGTTCACTGTTCAATGTAGTTCACAAACTTGTGAAACGGCGAAGATTTGCGAAGAACTTGAATACACTGGGAAATCTATGTAATTGAAAAGAAACCTAACAATAAGATTTGTAGACGGATATTGGTTCAGAACGGGGTCAGGTGTGAGGCAATAGTGAAGCAGGGGTTATCTGTAGAATGATGGAACTATGCGTTGTCGGATATTTCAAATGCCGTTTTTCTGATTCTGTTCATCCCCGTTATCATCCATGATCTGATCATAAACTACTGTTTCCTTATCACCGCGTGTCGCTTTTGTTCCGATGTTTCTGTCAATAATGGATCACAACTCGGCACAACTGACAATCAGCGGGTGATAACACGAACACATTGTGCTCAGGGTGATCCGCGTCTACCTGTGACACTTAGTAGGTTCTTATTGTTAACTTATGTGCTATTTGCCACACTAATAACACACAAACTATGATAACATAACCTTTATACTTTTGCATTCCCCCCGGGATCATCCTCTGATGATGGTCTCGTCCCGGGGAGGGGCCGGTTGGTCAGGATTCAGTGACCGAAGCCGATCTGTCCCAACTTTACACGAACAAGTAGCACTTTTCCTTTAATTTGTTACCTTATTCACCTATTATGGGCCTAACAAGCATTCTTTTAATATTATATTTTCACACTTGTTATCATTGTCTATTTCACAAGTTTTTTAATCTGTTATTTTCGCCCCAGGCCGGAAACGCCTACATATTATTGGCTTTCCTGACACCGTCCTCCACAACTATCCGGCTGTCACTGTATGATGTTTTCGTGCCTATTACAATGGTTCGTGTTTACGAGCTTGTTTCAGTTTTCATATTTATGAATAATTTTTCAGTATCTGTCAAGGACAAGAAGCAACTCTTGGCACAGAAAATCGAAATATACTATTGAGAAATCAATTATTTTATAACGAACATACATATTTTGTCACGCACAAACTGTATTTGAGAAAGGTATGTGAAGTTCAGCTTTCTTATACTACATGTATAGTATAATACATACTTTTAAACTGATACGATATCAAGAAGGACAAAATACTGTTGCCATACCGGATTCCGTTTGTACAAATATTCGACTGTCATCGTATGATCAAATCTTATTGTTAGGTTTCTGTCCAATTACACAAATTTGCCAATGTATTCAAATTCTTCTGAAAACTATGTCGTTTTACAAGGCGTATGATCAACTGCGTTGAACGGTAAAAATTTGAATGCGCTTACAAACTTGCAAACATATCGGATATTTATACAGACTGGAGTGAGATAAACTAACAATAAGGATGGTGCCTGGGCTTTCATTTCCTTGTGAAGTAAGCTGATTCGTGTCGTTTCTGCAGAACAACGTTGCTCTTCCAGGCCACGTTTCGAACAGCAAACTACTTGTATGATATCGCTCTTACTTGCCTTGGTGCCATTGGCACTTGCAAATGATGGCACCGTGCCACCATTTGCAACCACCTCTCTTGGCACACTCCAAGGATATACGATAACGGCCGAGAATGGCCAACAAGTCAACGTTTATAAGGTGAGCATCAAAATATGCATACAATTGGCATTCCTGACTTCGTTCTGTACAAATATTTGGCTGTCACTGTATGATCATATTTTATTGTTAGGTTTCCCTCAAATTACAAAAAATTTACCAAAGTATTCAGATTCGTTGCAGACCTATACCGTTTAACAAGCTTGTAAACTGCGTCGAACAGTAGACAACTTGAAGTTGCTTACAAAATTGAATACATAGCGACAGTCAGAACAGAGTCGAACATTGCAATAGTGTATAATAAAACCGATATATTGTTAGAATGTAGCTGCATTGTGCTTGTTAGCAAAGCCTTCTGCCTCCGTTCCGTACTCAGAGCAAAATAAGCCTGAAATAACCCTGAAAAGTGTTTGAGTGTTTAAAGAAGGAGTGAACGCACTTTTTTCTTACTATGCCCGAGTCTTATGTTTGTTGTGAAACACGAATAAA
>JACMIJ010000105.1:19930-32900 GCA_014805365.1 Koerneria luziae | reverse complement strand
CCAAACAGGCGATTGAAAGCCAAATCAGGCCCAGCGTAGCGGCCGCCTTCGGCGGCCAGCTACGCTGGGCCCAATTAATGTGGCACATGAACCAACTTGTCCATTGGCATACATCGGCGATGACTTTGCTACAACTATAAGTAATTAGCATCTGCGGGCGAAAATAGCTACGATAATTAAAAGTTAAAATAACAGAACAAGTATGTGGAAACATTGAAAAAAGAACCCGTGTGAATAATCCTCTTTTAACGAAAGAAAGATGTACAGAAGTGGTACAGGGAAACGCTAAATAACCGCGTACAAAGGACCGGTGCCGTTGGAGCACTATCAATTTGATAAGTCAGATATTTATTGTTCCTTTCGAGATAAAAAACAATTATTTTTTTAGATAAGCAGCATTTCGGTACACACGGTACCACCGTGAAAGTCGACATTATCGTTTTTGTTGTGACTAACTCCACAGCTAACCGAATCATTAAACTGTGGATTTCTATTATGCTAAATGTGTACTGTGAAATGAATGTGTAAAGCGAAAATTACAGCAGATTTTTCAGTTTTGACCTGCAGGATGAAAATTTCAGTTTTCAAAACAGGTCGCAAAATGAGACCGGTCATAGTTAAGAATGTCTGGGCGAGAAAATAATGTCATATGCAAGACAAAAAGAAAACATGTATCTTTGCCGGTTACTAGTTGGGAGGCCTACTTTGCCCCAGGCCGGGGGTGGCATCGCCATTATTCGATGTGGATAGATAAGCATCATTCGGAGGGCGAGAACGACCGGCTGGCACGAGAAACACATGGCAGATCAAAGCAAGAGAAGCACAGCCGAATCGGGGAACATGTGCGCATTAGAAGAAACATTAGAAGGAAACACCTCACTATATCAATTTGCGAGTCTTCATGTGCAGCAAAAATGGTTTCTGGAAACAGGTGAAGCTCAAAAGCACCCACAGAAAGAAGGCTGGAAAACCAGCTTAGTCGCCAGTTTAACTCACACCATCCGATTTAATGAAACGGTACGCTAAACCGATTAATTTGTGAGTCCTTGAAAGTGTTTAGACTTGAATACATAAAGAGATGTCAAACGTCTTCGTGCACAATGACAACGAAAACAATAGGGCGGTCAAATAATGAATTGAATTGAAAATGAGCACACATGGAGCGCGCAACTGTCGGAGGATAGATCATACGCGATGGATGTACGCCTATTGATACATTTTTTTATTCATATGAAGCTTACGGTGAATGTGTTTGTTGAACTAAGACATTGTGGAGAACGGAGGAATCTTTTCGTCACCTCAAATCTTCTTCCATTTCACGCTAACAAGGTCTTTGAAACATATCGATCAACTTGTACGATCTGCCCGTCACACAACAAACGTGCAATCGTGTCTTAGGCGGAAGGAAATGTAACAAACAAATAATAAGCGGCGTGAATATAATATGAAAACGGAAAAGTGAGCCGTCGTTTGCGAGGAAAGAAGAGGAGGAGGAGGGGCAAATGCCATCCATCGCGGAATGTAAGACGGCACGGATCAGGGGACAGATTATACTTCTCGACCATAAACAAATATCTGCCCGGAATAGGTGAGCAGGGAAAGCTTGTCGCTGAGGACGAAGTGCTTTTCTGAACGAATGGCAGGAACAAATGGACAATGAACAAATGGTGCGTAAGACGGAACAAGACCTCAATTCTGGAAGCTGTGTATCGAGAATGTACATATGTTTGAGGCTGAGCTGCAATAAGTCATTCATATAACTAACCATCTTCGTAAATTCTTCTATTGCGCAACGCAATCCGCTTTGTGGTTGTACAGAGAATAGCAATTAAACAAACTTACAACCGATACTTTGCAAAGTGTCACATTTGTTTCTAACTTTTGACAAGGGTCATCAATATTACTCATTGCTTCTTCTTGTGTCGTGTTCTGCGACAAGATAAAAAGCCAACACCAGCAGAAAAAAAGAACAAATGTCTGCCTGCGAGACCTGGCACATTTCACTGGCCGAGTCAGAGTGCAATGGCTCATCGAAAGAATGCGATAATTGTTTCATCAGTCCGATGCATATGAGCGGGGGCGGCGAAATTTTGCGTGAAGCTAATGCTTCTGACGAAGGGAAAATAGAGAGCGAACCAACTCCAGAGGATACAACGACTTTCCACGTTTCAGGTCGCGTTAAGATCTTCTTCATCAAAAATAAAACCTTATGCAACATCAGAAGTCGTCAAGAAGCATTAATAGTAGCTCATAGTTCTGTGTTGGAAAGGGACACCAGTCAAAAAGACAAAGAACATTGCTAGCTTTGAAAAGGCAACATCGCAAGAATAATGGCATTACTAGAATTCCTGCGTACTAAGGAGCATGGTCTGCAAAGACCGACATATATGGCAAGTGAGATGCAGGTATCAAGAAATGATCCGGCTTTGCGCTCCGGCTGGATATTTCAACAGCTCATGAGTCGGTTCTAATCCCCACGCTTCATCTTTACGGGTCACCAAAAGCCGCGAAGAAGCCGCTGTTCCTAGAATGCGTGAAGTATTCAACAAAAACAAATATCATGTTGTTTGTACGAGAGAGATACAACAGTTCCTTACTAAGTTCGGTATAACATATCAAGGCGGCACGCATACACACTTCGTATAAAGCAATTTTTTTCTATCTCTGAACTCTTTGGACATCTTTGATCTTCCACAACACGAAACCAAACCAACGAATGGCGAAAGCGGTATACAAACATGTCATTTCATACCGTATGCTGCAGCTGAACAGCATACTGGTCATCGAAATGTATTACTCATGGTATCGCTAATGGCAGCACTCCTACGCAGTTCAGCCCAAGAGCCCCCCACCCCCCCCTCTCGGCTTCACTTCACGACAACCGGACGTGTTGCCAGAGACGCCAAGTCAAGCGAACTGCCTCTCACTCCAACTTTTAGATGAACGAAGCTGGGAATGCGCCGCAATTAGTACGAGGCCAAAACCGACTGATATTTTGGGGGAGGCTGCTCAAAAGAATGACAACACATGGTCAGAAACAAGAAGAATACGATCATGCGAGAAGAGAGCGCATTTCCGCGGTTCCCATTTAGGACCGAAATAGACCGAATGAAACATGCATGTTGCTAGACAGAGGGCAATCTCGAAAAACCATGAAGACAATGGCAAATCAGTGATCGTTGCTCCTCGGGCTGGTTCTGCAGGAGATGTCAGGGGTTACAAATGAACTGTTGTTACGTTGCATGATCTGTTAAGCTCTCTGCTGAGAAGCGTTTCAGAACATTCCTCAACTTAATGAGGACAGAATAAATGAGAACACTGGTCCTTACCGTTATTGTTGCATTATGACAAGGTGACAAATACTAAGGGAATTGGACGAAAATCAAATTGTCAATCAGTGAGACTTTTTACAGGCTGACATCTCAAACATGTTACAGATATGCGCTCTTGAACAAAGGTACGGAAACAGTCAAAATGTGATGAAAAAGTGAAGAGTGCTTACATAAAGCTGCAGTACTTGCGACACCCCACTTGCGTCTTCAAAGAACGAACACTCGCAGCGCCGTTCCAGACAGCGGCGAAGGTGCAACGTGCGCACCTCACACCTGTCACGTCTATTAAGAAGAAAAGAAACGAAACGAAAAGATAGGTCTAACGGCCGCCGGATTTCGGGAATCGGGCAGCTGTGAGGGAACAGAGAGAAGTTGGAGAGGAGATGGCGGAGAAGAAAAAGAAGGAGGAGAGGACAATGAGGTCATCGCCGGCACGGGAACACGGTGTGAAGTGAACTGCCGATGCGAGAAACCAGACACACAACCGAAGGCAAAGGAAAAGCAAGCGATCAATATGGAATTCCATCACCATAGGATAAGTACGAGTAGTGTTGATCAATCCGTTGCAAGATGAACGCAAGAATCGTCGATGCAGTTCCGCACATCACCGTGCAAGTGGCATTGGCTGACAACCACATGCATGGGAAACGTACTGTTGTTGGTCGTTGATGTGTTGCCCATGAGACCTGATCAATTTCGACTCCATTTCTCTCACAGAATTTCAATACATTAGGGTAACATCGATTGCTTGAATACACTTTTTTTGTTCGCAAAGAGACTAATATTGTTGAGATTAACCACTGTATGCTTTAAGACAGAAACAGGAGCATATTCTAGTCATATTTATCAGAATTTCCAGTGACATCAGGCGAGATAAAACAACACAAAAAGAGCCTGATGATACGAAGGCACACATGTGTGTATGCGACATCCGGCACATGCTTCTCCTGCCTTGTATCATCAGTAATCATATCAAGAGATCAACTTCTTGCGTACATATGTATTAATAATATCATAATAATAATTACATTAGCAGTCAACTTATGATACAAACAACGTGAACAGAAACAACTCTGATATACACATGCAAACATTGGCGAAAAAACATACAGAAATATGATTATCTTACTCTTCATTTACTCAATAATTGTGCACCGTATTGTACCATCAGACACTTGCGAAAGGTTTGGAGCAGCTAAGAAAACAGAAAATGAGTGCGAAAATGACGACATGGACATTACTATTGTATCTGGAGATATTGGTACCTCTCCACTGTCAGCTTGTGTTATTTTTTCTTCAAGACTAGAATTTTTGAAAATCATACGCATAGAACAAACAACAATGGCGCGCACAGCAAAGAAGTATTACACCAAAAAGTAGTTTATAAGGGAGTCAGTGACTCAGACCCGCACAGGCAACGCACACAGGGATCTGTTGGGGATCAAAAACTAACAAACATTCGTACAACTTATGAAGAAGTTGACCGTTACGAAGAGAAGTGGTCACCTAAAGCTAGCACAACCGTATGCACAGAAACACACACATATATAGAGAGGAGGACAACTTATTAGATCATAATCAATCGTGAAAGATGGAGTAACAGCGAAAGAGATTGTATATGATGAGCAATCAGAGGACGAGGAAAGAGGAAGAAGAAACAATGTGACTCGGTAAGAAACGCAAGTGAGGCAAGTCGAGGGAAGGGCAGGGAGCTACGGGATGGGGGAAGGGGGTCGAGGAGGACGGGGTGACGAGGAGCACAGCGACTGTCCGAATAGAGAACTCATGCCAAGGTTCAGTCACAGCGTGGTGCTCGATGTTGCGTCGAGGAAGCACATTGCAACTGTCATTGCTAGTGAGAACTAGATCTCCGTCATTACTATTGGCGAATGAGGTTGTTTCCTATACGATGATCTCTCTCAACACTCGTCCGCCGCCTCCCGTTCCGCGTCCGCCAGACGCGTACGCCTCGTCCGACTCGTCGCCGTCGTCATAGCTGGTCGTCGCCGTTGTCGCACATTCGTTGTTCGGCTGGTTCACCACCCCTGGAAATAATTTTCATAATCGTAAGATACAAAAATGAGATATTGCCACTTTGCTACGGATTAGGTTAACATTACTCTGTACTTAGCTCATTCTAATTATTTAATGTGAACAGTATGACCAATCACAGTTAATTCAGCATCTTGGGAAACTGTTTCCAAGAAATTTGGTCCCCCTGGAGTGGCTTCAGTTCAAAATTATCGATATATTTTACTTTGGTCACAAGTCAGGAATATGTCTGATTCTAATACTGAAAACAGGCTTGAAAGGCTAACAGAGGGATACTGTACCATTTGATTGTAAGTATCGTACAATCCACAAACGATCTAACACAGAAAACGGTTAGTTCTAACTGTAACAATGTTGGTTATCGTTTGATACAGTGTAGCCACTATCGGCCGGGCAGACGGATATCGGACACGAGAAAGATGGTAATATTTGCCATTGGGTGCGACGATGAATGCTGCGCTATTCATGTCTGTCCTATACCACGGATCATGTCTGTCAATACGAGATGATGAGGCAACAACAAGTGCCCTCGATCTGTGTACACGAGGTCCGTTCACTACCGGGATGGTAAAGACCATATGGATAATGCCGTAATGCATTAGACTAAATACAAGGTGTGTCTTTGAGGAGTGTCACATAATATTTGTCAACTTGTGTGTTATATGCAAGACTTTCAGTAATTATGCAAATTGTCTTCATAGCTTACCATCGTAAAACGTTTGTCCGGTCGGATACTCGTTAATGTACGGATCAGCGTTGAACTCGTAGCCGTCATTCGCCGGAGGCCAGACGTCGACTCCCGTTTCATTGCTATAAGATTTGCATACTAGTGATAGGGAGATTCAGTGTCATCTAAGATGTTTATCGATGTACTTCGATTAGTTGGTTATTTCTCTACTGGAACGCTGCTACCACTCGAACGAAAAGTGATCTACACGCGTTGCTCGGCTAAGCATAATCACACCATTCTCAACAAAGACCACGAATAATTCACATGATTAGAGGCAAACGCGCTATCTCACACCTCACAGCTAAGCCAATGAACAGAAAAAAGAATAACGTCGCAGGAGCCATCGTCGTACCTTGAGTAGTTGCCGTTGGCGTACGCCTTGGATCCCTTCTGGGGCAGATTGTTCGAGTCGAGGGTGAAAACACCCGAGTCCGCGGCGGATCCGTGCACGGTCGTGTTTTTCGCATCCGGAGCCGGCATCGGTCCGCTGACTTCGGGCCTGTAGGAAGAAGCGACCAATGAGTGAGCACACGAGAGCACGAAGCGGCAGCGTGTTACCACCACGCGAAAGCACCTCGCGAGGGTCTCCGTCGGCGCACCACTCACTAGTTATGAGCTCTAGCAGCTCGAACCAAAAAAATAATGCTAACATGCACACGAAAAACGAAATAATAAGAATTATTGTTGGAACACGAGCAAAAAGGTTGAGCTTATCCTACGCTTTCGGAAAATGAAATTTCTGCTCTAGTTTTGGCTTTAAAACACTCCATGAAACCACGGATATTGTACAAATGTCAATGTTTTGTTGCCCATTTCGACAGGTGAGACACTTCTTGAACAACAAATTGTTGAGCAGCCTAAAGGGGATAGGTATTGTTACCGTTCATCAGCAAGATGCTTCTTCTTCTTGTCCTTCTTCTTCGGAACATTTCGGATTTTGCAGCAAATCAGAAGGAACGCGAAGATGACGACGCAGATCACAATGAGAGCGCCAATCGGTAGCATGAACGTCAGCCGATAGGGCGGAGACATCATTCCAACCTCTGTAAGCACAAACATATTAGAACGCAGAAGGATTGTAGCTACGGTAATCAAGGGAATGTTCAACTATCGTTGTCATGAAAGATGAGTTTGAAGATGGTGATGGTGATACTTGTAGACGCTCAAGAAAAACAACGAGTACAAAGCATTCGATCGCGATCTAATCTTAAGTTCATATCCAGCAGATAGCAGGAGGAGGCTAATATTTTCCACGCCGAGAGACGAATCAGGCAAAAGAATGAGTGAGTGGTCGGAAGAAATCCCGACATGGCTCCACCCATCCCTGTGGGACGACGCGCGCTTGCACAGCGAAATGCAAATGAAGAGAGGGCGTGTGGAGTGGCATATGAATAGCCGTAAGAATGCACTGGTCAGTGCGCCCCGGGAGCACACACTCATTAGTGGATGACGAGTGTGCTGTCCATGGGCACTGAATACACACACAGAACATGGCATATCCGCAATAATAGTGGTGACCACGAAGCATGATCTGTAGTGTATATATTTGTGGGGAATACACCATCAACCACAAGAAGTGCCAAACATGATATTACGGTGAAGACAGGAGCAGACTTGTTGTCAGTGAGAAGTCGTTAAGGATTTCTGTAATGAGGAAACGCGATTCTTCCGCATCCCTAGCTGAATGGCCAAGTCGCTGGGCCGAACATCACCGAACACGCGTCTGTCGCCAGCAAACACTCGATGGAGAGACAAGGAGGATTCTTTGCAACAGCAAAACAAGTGATAGTTAGATGAAAGAGAAGCGCTCCGCGTGTGACAAATTACCGCCGTAGCAGCCCGTCTTCTTCTTGCTAGAAGAGTGGCTGCGACACGGTTTTTGCAAGGTTCTCTCCTTGAGTGGACAGCACCTGTTCCAATGTTCCACATGGTACGGGTAGAATACTGACTGAGCCAAATAGCCTTCCTATTAAACATGACTAATAAATATCACGCTTGACACTACTGCTGAAAGGTTTGACAATAAAACTCACAACCTAAGGAGCATTCAAAGCGCTTTTTTGCATTGTAACACAAAGTTGCTCGAAAGGAAACAATTTGCTGCAAAAGCTTCGTCAGGGCCGAAATTGAGACCATATGACAAAAAACAGACTCGAGTAGCATTGCGGAGCTATCCTCAAAGGCTATCATCACTATCCTCAAAGGTATTAAAGAGGAATTACTTTTTGTCAGTAAAGATGAACAGTATAAGAGAAAGTAATGGCGATAGCAACGCATCTGATAACGGGGAGAGAGGAACATGTAAGTGACCGGAGTTGTCTGCGACAGCAACCTTCATTACATCGGTCCTGATCGGACACAAGGACAAAGGCGATTTACCGCTCCGGCCCATTCAACCTCCCGTCCTCTGATTGTGGTCACCGCTTTTTGTTCCGTCGCAAAGCAAAGGATGTGGAAAGGCGATATCAGAACGAAATTGTTGAATGGGGTAAGTATGTCCAAGGCAAGGTAAAAGGGGAATGGTAACTGAACCATTTCAATGCTATGATCGGGGATAATTGAAAGCTATTTCTAATGTATAAAAAGACAAGATAGTGATGGACGACGGTGTTCCAGCTGATTGTGGAGATCCGAAGACAAACGAAATATGCTTTGGACTAAATGCATTCCGGAACGTGGAGAAGAATGTGCTGGAAGAGCGAGGGCATCTGCCCTCGAGCTGTCCTTCCGCCTCCCATCAAGCTCACGGTCAATGCGAAAACACATGTGTGGGTCCGCAGCAGTAACCAAAGACATTTCGAGCACAGTGTGTTTAACTGGTGAAACCGAGAACTGATGACAGCGAAACCGTCTTCAGAACCAGCCAGAACAAGACATGGGCCACACAAAAACATAGCTTTTGTAATATTTTAGTGGGCAAAGGGACTAAGAAGTATCGTGTGGCATAGCTCACAAACAGCAGAAATAAGTGAGTAGTCCTATGCATATTCTTACCACTAAGGACCGTTTTAGTTTAGAGAAAAATGCTAGATGACACATATCTTTCGAAACCAGTGTGCTGGTGTAACTACTATTGGCTCACAAGGTATGTTATGGACGGGAAGTGCTTGAGAGCAATTGGGCTCTCCTTAGCGCGACTTCTCCCTTTCTCAAGTAATGTGAGGACACTTCAGCTCAAAAATTTGTGGGAAAATTTATCTCCTGGGAAGGAGAGCGCAATCAGCGCTGGCTCATTCATATTTTAACAATTGCTGGACACGAACGATCCTGTTCAAGGCTCTTTCTTCGGTTGGGACGGCTGATTGCCGGCTAACAGAGAGGGGGAAAACGTACCAAGGACAGGCGAGAGAGCGGAACACGTTGCGCCTTCGCCTTGTCCGGTGCAGAAACGGGCCCGTAACCGGACGGCGCCGGGGATCCCCGAGATGGTTCGGTTGCAGTCAAGCGACCGCCAGACCTCCCCGGGCGAGATGTACACAAGCAGACACGCGTCTGCCGGAAGAGGCGGCTGAAAGCAGGAAGATGATGCCTCAGGCGAAAGGCAGAAACAATGCAACACAAGCAGGGCAATCACGCCAAGGTGAACACGAGGCTATTCAAAAACCGCTGCAATTTACAACTGTTGTGACGAAGTTTTTCATTGCACATTTAAAGCACGTTTTTATAATACCCCCAGCACTTTTCGGGCTATGACGGCAGCATTCTCAAAAGTCGCTAACTCGAAAATGTACGTGAGCGCGCGAATGCGAAATAACGAACGGCGGCTCAGCAAATGAGAGGGTGTTCGTATTGCGATTAAATTTGCCTTTGGCCATTCATACACAAGACAACATCTACCCGTTGTCCGGCCGGAGTTCACACATCTTCAATGGGATTCCACACATGTTTTCGGCTGCCAACGACTTCCGATCAAATTACTGGCGCTCACGATTTTTTTGCGACCTATGCATGCGGGTATTTTGGAGCAGCGAGCAGGTGTTTGAGACGAAGCAACGAAATTGGAACATAAGGTCGGTGAGGGGATTGTATGTCAGCACCCGGAGCACTCTCCCCACCTTCTTCCATCCTAGAGATTTTTTTTGGTGTCTGTGAGTTCTCAAGTTCTTGCGTCAGCAGTTTTCGTGCCGAACTGTAAGCGGGTTTTAAGGGGAAGGGAGCATAAACAATTAGAGAGTTCCAGATACATGTGGATAGAAAATGTGTGTTTTGATAGATCTTAGTTAGTAGCTTACATCGCTCAAAATGGAATCCGTCGCTGAGTCGTATCGGATGGATTTGGGTGCTGGGATCTCCGGTGAAGTCTTGACATCCTCGGTGTAGGCAATGACGATTTGATTGAAGTCCGATTTTCCGAGTGCATTCACTCCTCGTGTCCTCACGTAGTATGTGGACAGTGGTTTCAGCCCGGTGAGGTTATACGCGACAACATCGACGTACGATGGAGAGGAGGCTGCTCGACGATGGCGAGTTTTCTCGGTTGGCTGCAAAAACAGACATCTTATTCTCAGTGATGCAAAAAAAACACAAAAGGGAGAAGAAGACGTACCATGAGGAAACGCGCTCTCGATGCGTTCTCAACCTTGACAATCTTCTCGACTTCTCCAATGCTTTCAGTGTTCGGATCGAGCATTCGGTATTCCACTTCGTAGGTTTGGGGGTAGCCTGCAAAGGCAACAATAAGTATCGTTCATCTAGCGAACATTATTATTTTGTGGAGTTCCTCATTAGTTTGATTACCTCCATCAAATCCGGGTTTCCATCCCAAATACAGTGAAGTCGCCGTTTGTTCGAAAACTATGATCTTCTCGCCTCGTTGTGGAACACCTGGAACACATTTTCATAGATCGCAGATGTCTTCGAAGACATCGGATATGCAGTGCATTTGCAATTTTCGCACACAATCAATGAATCAGTAATTAGAAATAGTTATAAAAAGACAATTGAATGCCTGATTGTTAATAAGTATGAGCCGATGATAAATTGAGCATACTTCTCTGCTTCAACCGGATCGCGATTTCTGCCTTCTCTCCTTTGCCGTTCTTGGATCGGCAGATATAACTGCCGTAGTCCGATTCCGTGACCTTCGAAATGTAGAGAACAGACTCGGACTCGTCGGGTCGTTCCCTTTCCTGATTCACGATGATCGAGTAGCGATCGCCTTCCGTGATCTGAAAATGTACCCTTGTAGAATATTGATCTATCAATTTGATTCGAGGCTGATAGCAGCAACAAGTTCTGAGAAAAATGCCGCAAAGGTTATCGAACTAACCGGTTCGGAGTTCCGGAGCCACTCGAATACGGGCGGCGGGCGGGCGGACACCCGGCAGGCGATGGTCGCCGTCGAGCCGAGATCCGCCGCCGCGAGTCCATCTTTCGGATAGAGATCGTTGAGGACGACCGGACCGTGTACGACACGCACGAGTGACCACGATTGGTCCGATCCGCCGGCAGCGCCATTCGACGCGACACACGAGTAGTTACCCTGAGCAACAACGCGTCCGTCCATGCAACATCTGTCTGCCTGTCTGCCCCGTTCTTCGCCTGCTATTCCTGTCTGCGCCTGATGGGAACGCCGGCCACTGCTGTGTTGCTACGGACATCCGCACTTGTTTCGGCGCTTGCAAGGTATTTATCCGCCTACATTTGCTCTTGTCAGCATCTATTCAGTGTCTAGTGATAGGCGCGCCTACGGTAAGCAACAAGTTAGTGAGCTGGCTAGGTGTAATATTGTACATATCAGCATTGGCTGCAAGAGAAAGATGTCTTCTTGGTGAAAGATGACAAGGGACGAGTGATCTTCTTTTTTTTCGCCGCTCACTAGTGTGTTCATGTCTGTCCTGTTAATCGATGTCTTTCGTCTATTCCAAGATAAGAAGAAGACATGAAGCTGTGTCTTCGCAGCCGGAGGGGCGGCGGTTACAGTCGCTTCTATGAGACGACCCCAGTATATATGGTTCCCTCTCATTGTACGCTTCCCATTGAATACATAATGCAGTCCCCTATTCGCTATGTCTGTCCTACAGTGTTCCTGAGTCATGCCACGAAAGAACAGATAAATCTCATGAAATCTGTACTTCGTGAATGGCTCGAGTACCGCGGACCACCCAGTCATAGCTGGATATTGTTGTGCTGCTTACCTTATCCGACCACTCGACAGCCCTCGTCCACTTCAACACCGACATCACGGTCTGCGTGCAAGCCTGCGTTGGTGGACAGCTCGAGTGCACCTGCGTCGTCTCGGTCTGCAAGTGTACAAGGTATGATGCGGCCGTAATAACCTTTACCAGATATCATCCTCTTAAGACCCGCACAAGTTTTTAATTATATTTTCATTTGCAATCTGATTCACACCAGAATATGCATTGCTTCAACCGAAAAACGTGAGCAATAATTACCTCCCAGCCATCAAAGTTGACGATCTGTCCGTCTTTGACCCAGTGCACGATGGGCGCCGGATATCCGGAAGCTTCGCAGCTCAGATTGGCGAATCCCTCGCCGGCATCAAAGATGCGTTCTTTTGCCATCGGACGGGAGATTGAGGCCCGTTCGATCACCTGAAGCGGGGTTTAGAAGCTTATTTTTCAATACATTAGCTGATTTGTTCCAATTCGCTAGGTTCGTTGAAAAGATTCGTCCTTTCTTTTACGATATCATATAATCTTCATACTGTGACCAATAAATGTTATTTCCGCATCCTGTAAAATGTTTCTAAGGAAATTTGGAACTTCTGAAGTGTCTTCGGTACCGTTTATCCTGTAGGTTAGTCACAAGTCAGGCATATATCTGGCGCCAATCCACTTACAGTAATACTGACGACTGCCTCTTCACCGTTGCCGATATCATTGTACGGTATGCA
>JACMIJ010000105.1:5314-18601 GCA_014805365.1 Koerneria luziae | reverse complement strand
TCCCTTCTGTCTCTTTTTGCCTATCCCGAGGTCTCATATGGTTTGATCTGGATGTGACATCTCGTCGTCCCCTTTTATCGCCGATTATCTCACATTCTGCCATTATTTCGGGATCGGCTCAGCCTCCCGGACAAATAATCAAATTAGAGAGATCATAAACGGCAGTCAAACCAGGTATGACCGGAGACGGGGAACGGAGATATCAAACAACGGGAACGAAACGGATAGTTCGAACGGTTCGAGACTGGAGGTTAATGAAATGTTGCTGCATGAATGCACTGGTTAGGTAGAATTCCGCGTTCTTGGTGTTATTTTTAGCTAGAAAGGATTACTTCCGCTACACTGTAACATACATTCAATCGTGGCGTGTTCACATGTATGCCAACGCTGTCCGTACTCAGGGCGATGTTCCAGACCAAGCAAGTCACGTAGCGGTTATTGTCGGCCGGAAGTGCTCGCCAGCTGAAAAAAGGTCACTGTTGTTACTGAGCTCGAAGGCTTTTCGGTACTGCCAGCTAGGTAATACCCGTAGGCAATGTTTCCCCACACTTCGAACCCCTGCACCGGAAAGAACAGTGTTCTCGACCCTAAGCGGATAAGCACCATGATCGGTCGCCCATTGTCGACCATACTCGATTCCCCCGTCTAATCCATTTCTCCCCCTTTCTCCTTCTTTTTCGTCTCTCGCCGGATGATCCCCTCCTCCACAACTGCCCGAAACGGAGAGGCGATACAAAGACTGACGAGTACGCGAGAAAAAACGAAGGGTGCATATGCACAACAGATTTGCTACTGGTTTCGGAGACGAACGAATGCTCGGCTGAACAACATAAGCAGAAGTGCGAGACATATGGAACAGTCTTCCGTTAGGCAGTGACCTTATAACTGTACTGATTCGCTCGAGAGAGAACATGATACAGTAGTAATCCAAATGAGTAGAAGAGGAATAGACGGCTACAAGGATATGCAATCAGCAACCGTTATTCAGAGAAAGAATCTGTGCTGTTTGTTAAGAACATACGAAGAATACGCAAAATGTGGTTTTCTTTATGAAAATGATGGAAAGGCTCACTTGATGACGCTCTTCGCCGTCGTTCCGTCGATCTCGTGCGTGTACAGTTCATTCGGCATAAACGATCCGTTATCGAACTGCCATTTGAATGTTGGCGACGGACTTCCACCGACTGATTCGCACTCCAGATGGATGATGTCACCCTCGTTCACGGGATCGGTCGGATGCATCGTGATCGAGGGATCACCTGGTGGCACTGCAAAGAAAGAACTTCATCATAATTTTAAGAATGCAAGATCGTGCATACACGTGGAACCTTACTGCCATGAAACTGCGGCCATTTCAATAGATCATAGAATGGGAATCCATGACAGGACTGTTGAAGATCATTATACAATACTCGTCGTCATCACAAAAAGTCGGCTAAGTGGATTCATTTTTTTACTTTGCTTTGATACAAACCGTTACTCTTTCTGACCATCCCAGTTTTATCATATTGACCAGCATTTGCTTGGTTCACAACACTCATACCCAATTTGCATAAGCGGTTGCGCCACATCCGACGTGCACAGAGCGGTGCCGCCAGGATACCGGATATCCTCGGCTCTTCCCTTACAGGAGAATGGCCATGCCGGCCACTGCCAATCATTATTCGGAGACACTGATCCCGCTCATGAGCTCATTCTTCAGAGTAATTTGAATATCTCAGTACATTAGATAGCAGACCTCCTCCTTCAGAATAAATGGAAACATGACAACATGTTATGAGAAAATCTCTTGCCATCACAAGCAACTGCTCTCGGAATATTAGTCCGCATGACATTGAATCCCTGTCAACTTCCATATTTCTAGCACTGTTGTCCCCTGTGTTCGCCCTATGCCGAATGTCCCATTTGCATATCCCCAGCATCTTCTCCTTTCCTGTATATGCAAACATGCCGGGCTCTCTGTGTGATTACGGGGCGCTACTAAAGACGCCGGCAGAAGAAGAGCCCCCTTAATCACTCTGCGACAAACATTCCACGACCTTGTGGCTGGAAACTGAACAAACCATTCGCTGTTTAGAAAAGGCAACATCTTGCTGAGGACACAGGCACATACATGTGACGGGCATGTATGTAGTGGAAAACTCCCTCACATGTTAACCGTCATCAAAAAGCTAGCATGTCCTCGCTCATTGTTACTACTTGAACCCGGAAACATGTTAAAGACGTTACTGTCCGACCATTCATTAGAGGTGCAGACTGTATCAGTTACAGGCACGTGCATGATACGGTTGTCTGGGAAGGCCAGCGGGATCACATTTCTTCGGTCCACGCAAACTGCTGATGCCCCGGATCATATTGGCACAGCAGTGATGGTGTGAATGCGCCAGACACAATCCGAAATATCCATTGGCAGAGAGCAGCCAGGTGTGCCCATGGCGTTCTCAATTACACCCTTTCTCCTCGCCTTTTTAGGCCTCCAAATGAATCTATTTTTGAGCCGGCCAGATAATATGGGATTTATCGCGGTACAGGTGGCTGCTGGACACATCATTAGTGTCCCTTTCAATATCGCGAGGGTTTCTTGGCGACTACGATACCTGAAGGAGATTGCAAGATCGTGAGAAAGATGTTGCCATCTGCGTGTCAATTAAGCAAATATTGTTTAGATGAGATGTGGTGGTTGGTGATATTACGGTGTTGTGGTGGTGTACGCAACCTTTTCTCGATCTCTTGGAAACGGTGCAAATCTCCACCGGGAAAGACGTTCCCACAGTGAAGAGGCGGCGGCGAGCTCCCTCTGATGGGAAGCGAAGGGCGGCCCCGAAGATAGATGATATGACTGTTTGTCAACCAAACGCTACCATAAATTCGTAATAATCGCCTTTGACCGTTCTGCACCAGTGCATTCCAAGGCGGAACGGTTTATTCGTATGAGGTTAAGCTGGGAGCTATGAGCTTCTTCCTATAAGAATGGCCGCGTTGGTTGTATCTTGAGCAACTTTTGCCGTACTCATGTTTCAAAACAACCCATCCGAAGAAAGTTTCCACCAACTTTGGAAACGGGGAAAGGAAGATGGTCTGTGCGGACTGTAGAAGCCTCTCCATTAGCAGCGCCGAGCGCACTCTGCCAGAACAACGCAAACAGCACACGCGGACAGATGAGCGGGCCGAAACTTGACAGAATCAAACATTTCGCGGCGACTGGAGATGACTCGCCAGCGGGCAGTTGGAATCGCTGCGCGCCGTGCTGACCGTACAGCACAGTTCTCATTCGGGCACCATAATGAATGAAAACAGCTCGATTCTACTCTTTCAAAGTATTCATTCATTATGAAAGATAAACAAGCATCAACTGGCGTAGTTACCTAATGTGTTCCACGTTCAACTGTGCTTGATCAGTATTGCTCTATTGCACAAAATCAATTGATTTCTGCGCAATCTGCAGTCGAACACAATTCGTATCAATGTTCATGATCAGCACAATTAGTTGGTGTTGATCCAGAATCAGGAAGGTATCCCGGCAGAGCGCGATGGCGAGCACGGCCGGGGACAGAGCAGATTCACTTTCTGTTCAAACAATGCACGTGGGTCAAGCGACACATTGGGGCAAAACACACAGGTGTCATTTGGAAGGAGGAAGGGCAGCGCCGAAGATGCGTGAACAAATTTGGACACAAGAAAAATTGCCCAGCAATTAGCCTTAGATTACATCATTGTACAACACATTACAAGAGTAAGGCTTTTCTAATAGAACGGCAGGAGCGGTACATAATTTCTTTTCTTTTATATAAAGGTGCATCTATGAAGAACAGCAAAATGAATTCCAATGCAGTTCAGTTCTCAAGCACTTGTTGAACTACTAAGAGCTATACTTGCTGTGGTTCCTAGCCATTGTTGAGCTACAGACAACAATTATGCTCGGGGTTGACCCCTGTTGGTGGATGCCTGCGAAATGTGCATTGCAATTCAACGGCCGCATGGATGGACTAACAATCGAGTCACGGTCACCGTTTTTCCTCTCATGCTCCTCTTGTATTTCATGGCAATTCGAACATACACACACGCACATTCGAACAAGGTCGACGATCCCGAGGCAGGCAACATTGTCCCGCATACAATGACAATCAGCAAGATGACAGACAGAACAGTCGGCACAAAACCCGATGGCTATTCTCCTGACAATAATTGCACTCGGCTGACCTGGCTGCTCATGTGCCTCAGCAATCATTGTATCACCGCACAGTCGCCGCACTGTTGGCAACAACTGTCAGATTGTGTTGAAGCTGAAGCGTAAGAGTGTGTCTCCCTCCCTGTACTGCGCACCTAGCTGATTACTTCCCCCGATTTGCCGGAATCAAAGTGGCACAAACAGATTTTTCGCTGCAACAAAAAACACGCAGGTCTCCGCCAAAAGCGCGAGAAAAAAGCATACATTTGTGTATTTCCTTGTTCTTTTTTTCCTCAATGCCCTGGCTAATGGATCTCGATGGTGGTATTTCCACCTGGGTAAAGTGAGTTTGCTCTGTCTGCACAAGTGGCTCAGATTCCACTCGGGCGTGTGAGCCCAAACATCAAAATGTATTGTGCCCACAAGCAATCGACGTTGGCTCGCGCCAGAACTTGTGATTACGAAGACCGATAAGTGGTAAGGACGGTGAAAGCATTCGGTACTTGCACATTCTAACCAGGTTATTTAGCATAGGCAGACTATTAATGAAAACTATCATCACATAAATGTGTGTGGATTTTCGCTTGCGCAACAGTGTTATCACCGTACATTATTGTGTCAGACAGGCATTCTCCGTGTCTGTTGCCCGTTGTCTCATACATGTGCTGTTCTTGCGTCACCCGGCATAATTCCAGCCTGTCCGAGCATGATAGATGAGCATGATCCTCGCTCGGCTCTGGCAACTGGTAACCTTGGCCAGCCAACCGCAAAGTGTCCACTCGCACCTTATCTATCGAACAGCTAGCCATCATTATTCATCTTGTGCTGACTCAGTACGCGAACAACAAGGCGGCATCGGTGGAATTTACGAGCGATGGCACGATAGTGCGATCGGGAGGACGGAGAGGAAGGACGCAACCAACAATCACAGCATGTGGCTAGACCAACAAAACACGCCTATAACAGTAGGACAAGAATGTGACATGAGAAGGATGCGGACAAACCGATGCTTGAACTTCAAAGACACAACAAAACCCCTCTCAACATATACATGCGCATTTAAAAAGGAAGGCGAAAGGGGCTTACCGACAACAGTGACTTCGGCATCGGCATGGTGTTGCTCTTCGCCGTTTTTATCGATGATCTGACAATGGTACGTGCCCGATTCACTCCTCGTCACCTGAAGATTGGCATGTTAGACGCTTCTTTCTTCATTTGTGTACAATGCGGTTAACAGTGAGATGAGAAGCGAAGTATAGTAAGCTACTCTCGATTTAAAGCCTCATAGCCCGCAAGGCAGTGACCGAGCAAACTGTGAAATAGCAATTTGTAAATAAAAGATGTAAAGTAATGACGCCATACATTCTTGATCTGGAGATCGTATCTTCCTGCGGATGCGTCATGTATCAACTCGATGTTCTTCTTCTCAACCAGCTTTCCATTACGACTCAATGTGCTGAAACGAACAAGTCCAAGTTCCTTGAACACGAATGTATTGCAGGCGGTTTTGTATGCCAGAACCCTCTAATTTCTCCCCGGCCCACGTTTTGTTCTATGCTAGGAACTGGTCAACATTCGACATGACCGCACACAAGTTCTCCTTCTTCTTCTTACTGCTCTTGCTGGAAGAAGCAAAAAAGTGCGACGAGGTCCGCCTGTTTGTGCTGCTTGATGGGTGTGCATGGATGGACAGGTGCATAATTGCCAGTTTAGTCCAAGGATTGGAAGACTGTTTTTCTTTAACGCTATGTTAAAAAAACATCAAAATGAAAACGAGCTACTGAAATCAGCACATACAACTAACTTTCAATATTCTTCAATATTCAGAATAATTACCGGGGAGAGTTGTTCGCATATCGCATCCACTCGACATCGTACCTCGAGCCTCGATATTTCTCGCTTACGGTACATTCTAGAACAGGACCAGGCTGGTTCTCCCGCACGTAGTACGGTTTCGTACCCGGCCTCTTATCGAACTGCTCGTCTGCTAACAACCCTGAAATTCAATTATTCAGTGACAATTCTTGACAAAACAATTTCTGAATTATCTATATCGCAGTAGTTAACAACCGTATGTTCGAAGCATTGGCTTATTACAGGGAGTCCAAAAACGGCAGATTAATATTAATGGTAATATCAAGCTTCTTGACCCTGCTAAGACTAATGCGGATAAATGCATTGTTCTGCAATGTGTATGAATGAGCCGTTCATGCGACATGTGTGCCAGTTCGGTGTAAAGAACATTGCATCCATTACAATTGCGATTCGACAATATCTTCCATGACAGTTGTCCACATGCACTGTGTCTGGGATGAACCATACACAGGTGGTCGTTCTCGGTTTGCGGTGTGCCATGAGGATTAGCGTCGGCGCAGCCGTGCTTTCTATTGATGAGCACCCGTATTCGTGAAGAAACCTCCTTCTTTGCCTTTCTTTTCAGCGCCTCCCTGACAAATACCACCCATGGCTGTGAACGACGACCAATAGGTCAAAGATGTGTTCTGACTAAAAGCTTCAATGTTTTTGTGTTGCTTCCGCATCATAAAGCAACACCGACGAAGCTGATGAACACGATGCTGTTCGACATGTGCTGAGTCAAGCCTGAAGCTTCTCTAGGATGCGTCATAAGGCAGAACCGTCATGAACGAAGCCGCCAACCAGCATTGTGATCCGTACGTCCCTCACGGATAACAAGTTGTGGATGACACAAAGAGTGGTGATACTCCCTTGTCGAGGAGTGCTGGACAGAGGGAGCCGCCGTTATCTCATCCACCTCGACCGGCGTGTCCTACTGAGATGACCGTAGCCGATAAGGTATCGTGGCCTCTTGTCAGCGGAGTTGACCCGAAAGGCGAGTGGAAGATGCGCGATCAGCCGGCAAAAAATGTGAATCGGAATATTATCTGATAGAAAGCTCTACAAAACAATATCCTGCCTGTATGGGAGGCGCACATGAGATCCCTCTGAACACCACAAGATCCTATTGTTATGTTATAATATCTCAAAGCCAATAACATCTTTTTGCATTATGAGGATCTTATGCAAACTAGTAAGGTACAGTATACTGTGCAGGGGTTTCGCAAACCTGCACCTACAACCTTAATGTTCCCTGATTTCCACGCTTGCACTAGTCCATTGTCACTCTCATACATGCGGTCCACTGACCGGATGACTTCTTGCACATTACCCAATTCTCCCTCATCCACCTCCTCTCTACTGTGCTCATAGTCATCCTCTCCGTCTTCCTTCTTGTTAATTGCGCACCTTCACTCTCGACCGGCCAAACTCACTCTTATTGCACATATTCCGTCTTATTCCATCAGGAAACTCGGTCATCAAACATTTACATGTACCGAAAACCCCGCGAACAACACCCTCATTGGTGATAAAGGAGCACCCAAAACAGAGAGACCAACAGTGACCAGTTGTAGCTGCTTCTCCTCATTCGTTCTCATTGCTGTCAATTGTTCTTCAGTTGCTGAGTGGAGATTCTTCTTCTTCTTCTCCTCCAATCAGGACTCCCATCGTCTCCTCCCAACAAGGGCTTGCGGACAAGACAAACAAATACTCGACAAATGTTAATGTAATGACCAGGCGGTCAGCACGGTTACAAGGCAACCGACGACACCGCTATGCCCAATTAACAAGGACACACAAATTTAAATTATTGTTAATTCTTTCAGTAAGGCATAAACTGCAGAGCAAAAAAATATCTGAATAGGTACTGCACAAATTTAGAAAACTTGCCCAGTACAATGTAGGGAACTGCTAATAGTACCATGACCAGTTGAAAATATTACCCTATCAATCTTATTACTTTTTATCGGTTATCAGCTCTCCTATCATATGTAACCTCCAAAGTTTAAAATTCAGAAAACGGTGTTTTGTCATCAAAAAATGTAGTTTCTTCCTGTAAAGCTTCTTTCATTAGCCTCTAGCATGCTGAAGTTTCCTCAGTTGTGCACTCATTTGCTCTCAATCAACAGTAAGATGAGCACTAGAGGTGCTGCTGGTGTTGATCAACTAGCAGCGATTGTCCACTGCGCAGTCTCTGCAGTCTCCCAAAGTGGGTACGGTCACTCGGGTTCAAGCAGCCAAAAAGAAGCAGCACCTCAACGAGTGCTTATTTCCCATTGCGATGTGTGAAGAACGCGAACGACGATACTGCGCTGACTAATACTATACGAACGACTTGGAGAACAATAGGCCACCGAGACTTCTCACCCGTTCATGACACCACCGACACAAATGAGCCTTCCTTGTTGACCGTTCGGCTGAAGATCAAGCAAGTACTGATGAATTTGATTTGTGTGCCGGGGGAAGAGCATCACAATAGTAAAAGGCTCATCTTCCTCGTCCTTTCATTGGTTGAACATGAAGACGAAAAAAGTGAAATGACGAATGCTGGAGAAGCGTAACAAATGTGACCTCTGCGCAAGTGGAGCACGTAATTCCGTATCCTATCGTTATCTACCAGTTGGATACGGGATTGGAGGAGAAACAGAAAGAAGGAGGACGCAGGAATCCCTGATCTGCTGGAGATATCCACCAGATACGCATAGCCACGCAGATAATTATCGCCAAAGACACAGCGCCGCATACGGTTGTCTACTGATCGTGCAAAAAACAACTGTTGAGATAAAAAAACATGAAAAGCTGGCTGAATGCCAATTGAAGGGTGGCTGACCGTGTGATAGCAGGATAGTTAATAGTCCGCTGAGTATCGGACTGCTGACGGAGGGACGCCGCCGTCCTTCCATTGCTGGACGCTTGAAGGGGAGCTGCTTCTCGGTTCTCGCCCTTCGTTCTTAAAGAATGCTATTTATAATAAGTGCGTAGTTGGTAAAACGGACGCGTAATAGCGATAAACATTCAACAACAATTGCGTAGCAGAATAATGTACTATGCGAAATATAGCGCAACCACGCCGTTGTGAAATAATGAACAGTGTTTCGGGCTAAAGACGTCCGAAATCTCGGAGGGCAAATTGAGGAAAGAGCTTGACAGAGGAGGAGACAGTCTGGGAAAGTGAAGGTGGCGAAGGCGAGAAATGGCAGCGCGAGACGATCATCGGTGAAGAGGAACGGCAGGCGGAACCGGAATCCGCCCTGCGAGAGACAGCGATGACACGCCGCACGTGGAAAAGTGCGAAGACTAGAAGAGGCTCGATCGCTTCTTCAAGCACTTTGACTCATCAACTGGCGTGGTGAAGAGGAAATTAGACCGTATTAGGCCAACACTTATCATGTGCAAGTCTTGATATAGTATCTAGCAAATATCAGCAAGATTCTTAGAAATACGCGCATCTCAAAGATAATGGTCTGGCGCACACCTGTACTAGTCAATAACACGAATAAGCATAACGAGCGAATGGCAATTGAGTGCTCGTGAAATGGTACAAAAGAAGAGAGGAGGCCACACGAGAGTTCGCATGCCTGCCATCGAATGCACAGAGAGAAGGCCACTTGGTACCGGCAACAAAGCGCATCGAACAAGGAACATCGCGGTCTGACACTGACTCTATATGTAAGGTTGTGAAAGCAATACCTTACACTTAATAATTAATTTGAAAAGTGTGAAATAAATCTGTAATGAACGCCCATGAGGTAGAAACAGGAGAAAGTGTGAAATGTACAACAACACTTGCACAGTTGCTTTATCATCCGGGGTGGCGGTCTCGCACCCGCTCCCGGGCGACTTCCATCCGGTCGATCTACGATCCGAGGCCACCGACGTCGCCTCTCCAATCAGACTATCCAACGAACCACAAATTGCCCCCATCGAGCAGCCACTAATTAGTGTGTGTTGGGTGGCTGCTGTGTGTGTGGACAGTCTCTCTCTCTCTCTCTTCTCCCCTCAGCACCCGAAATGAATGGAATGGTTGTGGATGGTCAACCAGCAAAGGCTTCCACCAATAGATAAGAGAAGCAATTCGCAATTGTCTTTGCTTTGCTTTCGTCCAAACACGCACAGCGAACACTGTGATGGCTGACGACTAATGCTGGCGAAAAAATGAGGAGATAAAGCTGAACGTGGATAGTCCTACGTTATGATATACCAATGGGTGGCATGTTGAACGCAGAGACATGAAAACACTAGAATGCGCACAAGATAGTTGACTGCTCATACAGTCACTCTGAATGAGGTCAACGCGAAGAAGCACGCACGAGTATTGTACAGATCTGCGCCGAGACAATGAAGGGGCAATTCGTCGCATTCTAACAACGGCCAAATCTGCTTGTCCTCGCCTACCCGAGAATAGCCATATCGGGGCGCATCTCACGAGTAGATAATACACCCCAAGGCAACTAACACCGTTTGAAGGACGAGCACTTCAGGAAGATCACAAGCAGCAATCCAACATTGTCTAAGCCACAAAAATTGGTGGCATTGCAATTACTTCACAATAGTTGTTTTCTGCATTCAACTGTTCGAAAATTGTTGATACTCAGAAAGACCCTGCATATTTCGTCCCTCAAGGATCAAATTGCGCAATCATCCAATAACCCTACAATGGAATTGTCGTGAGCATGCCTGTCTTTTGCATAGACGCGATTGCTTTATGAGCGATTAAACAAGAGATGCAGATGTCAGCAGACAAAAAAACGCGTGTGTTCCCGAGCCCATTGGCACATTCTCGTTCCTCATATCCGACACTCCCAGTGAAGACTTGTAGGAAGTAAATCAAAGTGGCTCCGGATCGTAAGTATGAATGCGTGCGCTTGCAAGAAAAGTAAGAAACACACACGAATGTAGTCACTAGTAGAGTGATAATGACTGCCATAAATCTGGGAGAACACGAAGAGCGAAATGAAAAAGTGGTATATGGGGTGGTCGGAATGAGAGTAGAAAGGAAGGAAGAAGCTAACACTGGAGAGAAGACGGAAATTCGGACTGAAGGAGCATACACAGTAAGAAATCCTGCATCGTCGTAAAGAAGTATGCGTGAAACCTAAGGTAAAGAAATATTGCCAATATATTTATACTGCAATTCTGCAGTATAACGTGGAAGCGATTAGAATAATGTTATTGTCATACACAAGCAATTCAGTTACACGGAACACAGTAAATTGATTGAGAGCAGGATAATTTGAGTGTCGGTTCCTCCCGATGACCATACAATAGCCAACCGCTCTAAAAGACAGGAAGCGAAAAAACGAGAAGTGCACTGAAAACAGTATTATTTTAAACTTTCCATACATTATGTGAAAAGTGCCATATTCGCACCACCATGCTACAAACAAGTTGTTGTTTCGCCACACTCAAAATATATGTTCAATTTAGCACCGAACCACGTCGTGACTTTGATAACAAACCGGTTGTCAAAAAGAAACATGTCACAATAAATCGCTAAGATTGTTGACAAAAAAAGGGTGAAATAGACACAAGCACTGATGAGAAAGAGAGCACAGGAAATCACCACCATGCTTCATAACCAACAGGAACAGAGGGTCCGCATAAGGTCAGCGAAAGACAACAGATGTATGAAAACATACGTTAGCCGGGGTGAGAACGAGCTAATGGTAGTAATCAGGCGAGAGCGAAAGCATGGGTGACGCCACCCTCAGCGGCAACAACTGTCATCAAAGGCGCGTGCCGTCACACCAGAAAGAGGTGCTCATACAAGGAGATGATGAGCTCGGCGACAGCAGATGGAACATGGTGATATGTTGAAGGAGGCAGAGCAACATCCCACCCGCATGTTCCCAGATTAGCCGACAAAAAGGTGAACCGCCATACGTGTTCAAGGAGCCGATTTACACCGGAAGAGAGCCGGATCAAGGCGGATTTAGGGCGATACAAGCATAAGACGCCGTGGAACACAAAATTCCTCCAGTTTCTTGTTGGAAACAGTAAGCGATTGCTATATGCTAAAGTCGACAAAAATGGCACCCGAGCAGCACAATGTGTCCACACAGAAGGTGGTCGGAGGGAGGAAAGTGGGCGGGGCCAACAGGTCGAATGCATAAATCAGGGTGATGGTGCACAGGCGATCTCGGCCGAAAGATGGATGCCGAGATATCCCTGAGGGCGCATATGGGCAAACCGTTTCCATTTCTCCAACTGTAAAGCAATCCCTACTGTTGTACGTCTGCGGATTACTATTAATCGAAATATAATAACTTATTGAAAAAGAAAAGATAGAGAGTACAAATTATTAAATACGTTCCACTCATGAGTTAAAGGCACGCAAGATAATTTAAGACCATTAACAGAATATAGACAACTGGAATAGTCTGCGAAATGAGGTTATCCACCGATTAGGAGTGATAAAAAACGAAACCAACTTGTCGTTTCCCTCTCTGCGGAACAACAAACACATTAACATGTGCCTGCACACAAAGTATTCATGTTATCGTATACAAAACAATGCACTTATACAAAATGAGCCTGAACAAAATTCAATCTTCTAGTTGGTCAGACTATGTCGTGCTTACACATATACATTAATAGCAACAGTTAAATCCCTAGGCATATGAAGAAGTTAGTGTGCAGCAATATTGCCGTAACCGCATGGCATGCAGTATTCACTCTACAGTGTTCCGCCCTGGCCACCCCGGCAATCACTCATCACGTACCCGCACATCATTTCAGCCCCGTACCGGATCCACCGCCGCTCTTCGAAAACCGTCAATGAGTGCGCCCGTGGCTGTTGAAACAATAATTGTCCGACAGCAGCAGACGAAGAGATGACAGTGGCCATCAACAGTGGGCGACAACGAACAGCTCTGACTCACACAACACAGTCATCACAACACGCGCTGCACTTGTCGTAGCTTTATAAATACTGTGTACATTTTACGTTCTTCAACTATCATACCAAGACCTGACCTTACGAAGACTTTGAAAGTACGTCATCTCCAATAGCAGCTGAACACCGTGGAAAAGACTGTAAAGAAAATATCACAACACAGGCCGACTAAAACGTGCTTTGGGACTTATTGTTACTAAGCAATCTTGGAAAAGAAAAGGCCTTCTCGTTGGTTAATTCGAATGATAATGCAAAGCGGATAAAGCAGATCGAGACAGAAAAAAGAGCTGATATTCGTGTTGCGCGAAGCTCTTGGCGCATCCCATCAAAGGGATCACAAAAGCACAAAAATGATGGCGTCATGACA
>JACMIJ010000104.1:0-29127 GCA_014805365.1 Koerneria luziae | reverse complement strand
ATAATAACCACAGGTGGCACTGAAAACAAATCAGCGTGTGCCTTGACGGTGCCAGTGTTTTCTCCATGGCCATTCAAACCGTGCACATGTTTACCCCTGAGACACACAAAAACGGAGATCCCTGTTGACAGGAAAACAAGACGGGAACCCACCGGCAGTCGGTTGTTGATGGCCGCCCAATGGAGGAGCGAACAGTCATCCTGGTCCACGAAGTCCGCCGACACCACACCTGCAAGGATGTGTTAACTAGCGTAATCTTCAAACGGCTTATAAAAAGAATTCACTTCAGAAATCAATGAAACATCTAGATGTTAATTTTATGAGTGCCTTTAAATCTAAAAGCGATGGAATACATTCACACAGACGTCTCAATAATAAGACTTCCAGTTCCATAACCTTTTCGTTTTATCACCACTGACAAATAATTCTTCATTCTTTGGCACAACTAACAATGTATGCCAAAAGACTGCAGTTGTTAGCTACAACGTGAGAGATGGCATGATGCTCGCCATTGTAATCCTCACATGGTTGTGTTGTCTGCTCACGTGGGGTTCAGTGTCTGAGATGTCTGCCAATGATCAACCGGTTTCCCGCCCAATACAACCACCCGATCACCCCATCCTCATCATATGTCGCCTACAGCAACAAGAGGAAGTCGTTGAACCTGACGTATTTGCACAGCCATCCAACTCCCACCACACCTCACGAAAAAGCCGAACCAAGAACACCTAACAACACAACTGCCGCCCAAAAAAAGACACACTACTACCTCCGACCTTGCCATAGATGGAAAACCCCGATAGTTGCAACAGCAAACAATAGAGTGACGTCTGGCCACTTTGAACCTCAAGCCGCCGAAACACGTCTAGTAAGTACTTCGCCGTCACTATGGTATCCAATAACAACCGTCAAAATAGATCGCAGGATTGTTAAGGTGAAAGGAGTATATCAACTGGCACATAAACGAGGAAAGCCCAAAATGGTGCTCCTGGGAATCTTTTTGTGCATTCGCAAAAGGTGGAGAGCCGGGAAGAAATTTGCGGCGCATTGGTTTGAGGAAACGAAAAAGCAGCGCGAAAACATGCACATACCCAAACATACAGGAATTCCATTTAGAGCCGTTCTAGTTTGCGAAATGACAAAAATGATAAACAAGAAGTTTTTGCTCTCTGCACTTTGCTGATTGAAAAAAATCGTATTTTCTGACCTTCATTGAGAAGTTGCAAGAGCCGGTAGTAGTCTCCGAGCTGGACAGCCTCCCGTGCCTCCATCTCAGACTGTCGCCGGCCGTCCATATCGCTCCATCATCGTTGGCCGTCCTTGTTCTCGAATGGTCCCTCCCTCCAATGAGTGACTGCCGTCCGACCGGGCGAAAACCGGCTGCAACCGACACATGTATCATGGCACCGGCCGAAACAGAAAGAGAACCATCACGAGATATGCGAATTGTAGTGAGAAAAGGAGGAGGAAGACAGGTGTCGAGGTGGAAGAAAGGGAGGACTGACAAGCGGGAGGGAGAATGCAGTGCAGGCGACCGACTGTGTCGAGTACTACCGATTGTTTGCACATCCGCCATTCATCCAACACTGTTCAAGACGAAGAAAGGCACGGCAACAAGCATGGAAGACACTGAGAGAAGAAGAACACGCAGCGCCCTCCGCGACGAATTATTCGATCAGTGTATCAAAGCCGCATTACAACCAAAGACGTAAATGGACGACGAAATTCGTAGTGTGAATGTGCGCAGAAACTGGACAACACACAACAAAAAACGCCGACTACGATTACGGATATTGAACGGAGGCGCGACGGAAGCGAGAAGATCACGGAATAACTCATCAGAGAAGCATGAACACAGTGTGGGAAAATAGACAATCGAAAGGGCCCGGAAAGACAGACGTTCCAGCTCATTTCTGCCACCATCGCACGTGCTGGTACACACAGATATCGCCTGTTTTCCTGCGCAATTCATATCGCAGCACAAACGAGTTGTCATCAATGATTTCACAAAAATAACGAACACATTTCATCAGTCAACAATAGCTTTTGCACTGCGCCAAAACATTGCTCTTTGCTTCCACCTTGTATGAAACCATTGCTCGTTGCCAGCATATACAAAACATACACGCTAAAACATACACAGCCAGAAACTATCGACGGGTTAGAATGTTAGTGCATTAGTAAAACAAGAAAACGACGACTGTTAAGACAGGGCTGAGCATTAGCGACAACAACAAAACATCACATGTGAAGTGAATAGCGTACTGCGCGTAATAATTAAAGGGCGACGTCTTATGGGAAGAAGGGTTCGAATATTGGCACCCGGCCAATTTCCTCTCGTTGTCTGTGTGCTCTTCGACGCGCTAGCACCCTCTCGCATGGGCCGAGTCGGGGGCATCAAAGAGGGAGTTCTGGCTGTGTGCTGGGTATCATTCTGGCTGCTCTCTATGGATCACATCCAGTCGATCATTGCCCATTACCGGCGAATGCTCTCCGATATCCCGTTCTTCCTGTCGAATGGCTTCTGTTCCCTTTATTCGTTCCCCTCTATGTCTCTCTAAGCCAAATGACCACACGGTTAGGTGCTGTATTTCATGACCTCGCCTGCTTTCCGTTGTTCTTCGTCGGGTCACACTTATGTCCACTTTTCCATGGCTCGCGACGCCAAATGCCATAGTTTCTGTTGTGGATGAGAGGATGCGTTTTCTATGTACGAGATTCGTGCCTGGTGCATATCGTATCGGCGGGCATTGTCTTTATGCGCACGTTTCCCCGTCATCCCTTTGCTATCCCATTAATATGCAAAGGAGCTATTTTTTTTTGAGGCGGATGGGCATTTGTGGATTCATTGTCTTGTTTGAGGTTGTGAAGAGAGCGTATCTGGTGTTGTTCGGCGGATGTCGGTGGTGTCAGAGAGATCGGGCCGCCGGCCGGCGCCGCGCCACAAACCGCGTCCACTCGGCGGACGAGGACGGGGATACTCACAGTCCGATATCGAATCTCCTTTCATCGTACCACGATTCTCTGCTATCGCCAGTGAGGTGAGAAACAACCAGCATTGGCCTCCATTAACTCGTGAATTTCGATCCCCCGTCCATTATTTTCTCAGATGCACTGCCAATTTCAGCTGATATTCTCTATATTATTGCTTTCTCCGTAGCATGGATGGTCATTGTACATATTGCAGGGAGTGAAGCGAACAATGTACGACGACTGGGGAGAGAACACGACCTGTGTGACGGGCAACACAAGCGAACATTCGTATCTGGGAGAGGAGCCGAAGATCTACGAGATTCCGGCTGGACGGTTGATGGTCAGGAGGTGCGTGGGCATATCAGTGCATTTTGAACGATAAGATTGCGCGCACTCAGGTGTTCGTCTTAGGGATTGTAGGTATCTGCCCGTCGCGTATCTCATTCTATTCTCTAGAGCCATCTAGTATTTGATTTTCCATGAGGTTTTCGTTAATATGGGTGTCTCACATCCCCTGTTCAGGTGTTCTCGTATGATGTGGGTGCTGGTCGCGAGTGTCCTGACGACCCTCGCCCTGTTCTCGGCTCCACTGATGATTACGATGCCGTTTATCGTCCAATATTTTGGTGTCAAGTGGCCCGTCATAGAGTGTGGGGTAAGATCACTTTCTTTTTTTCACTTTATTCGGCTTATTCTAATTTTGTGATAAAGCCGATGGGTTCTTGACATTGAAACCTGGGAACGGATGATCCGTGGATAATCTTTTTTTCTCTTTTTCCAGGTCGACTGCCAAGGGAATATCATCGAGCTCGGTGTCAAGTCTTTCTTGTTGTTATTTGCCTTGTGGGCAATGTATTGGAGGAGAGCGGCTGCGGATCTTCCTCGACTGTTCTTCAACAGGGCGGCCATCGCTGTTCTGGTGAGTATCTTTTTCCTGTTGCCCATTTCCAGGTTTTATTCGAATTGTTCGCATTCTGGTTGTTCTACACAGTGCGGATTCTAATAGAGAAGCAGCCGAAATACTTCATGATCACGGAATTTGCCTTGTCTTTGACGGATGCCCTCCTCTACACGCACTATGTCAGTGTTATTGTGCTCGAGCTGAGGAAACATCGGCCGGAATTCATTGTGACCATTGTCAGGGATCCCGATGGAGAGTCAAAGACACTCATGATAGGTTAGTGAATATTTTCCAATCTTGCCTGTTTGTATGCTAATTAGCCTTCATTTATTTCATTTCGGAATGATTTGTTGTCCTTTGACCAATTTTCTCTCGTACTCCTGGTACGAATTATGTTTGTTCCTCAGGCAAGATGTCCCTACAAGAAGCGTCGATCGAAGTTCTTCGGTTCTACAATACGACGTTTCCCTCGTACAATGCCCAGTTGGATCGGTCTCGCTATTCGAATACCCGTTCCAGGTATTCCATTCAGTGTAGTTCTTTCCTCTTCTGCTGAAAAGTGATGTGCTGCCAAAGCAAGAGATGCCAATTCGATGTTTTATGAGCCACGAAGTGTAGATGATATCTGTTGCCCGAGGGAGGCGAATGACTAATACACGCAAAGATATCTGTGGATTGTGTACAGGATTGCGAGTAGGATAAAGCAGACGTGTTCTTATTGTATAACACGTTCTTTTCAGATCGTCCGTGGGTAATCTGACCGGCTTCAAAATGTACGACATCGAAGGGCTTGGGGGACACGACCCAATCAGCGGGGTACGAACAATTCGCACTCCAAACTCGAGCCGTTTAATCTATTCAGGCAAATGCTCGAGTTCTCATGGAAGCTGCTTCCCGCCGAAGGATTACCGGACACGACGACCTCATGCAGAAGGAGCAGGAATGGATGGGCAGATACCAGAAGAGGCTTTGTCGGCTGCAAACGGCAGCTGAGGACGGATTCGGACAAGTGCAGATCATGCAGAACAGCCTAAACACCACCAAACAGGTACTGTAAAATCTTTAAAAATGCTACCAAAGCACTTTCAACCCAATGTAAGATATATCTATGTTGATATCAACTTCTAGCCCACCCATAGAGTAACGCCATCTGCTGTTGTTTCGCCTTATGATGATTGATAGCAGCCGTTGAACATGTGCAGCAACATGTGTTTGCCATTATGTCGGAGTGTGATAGCATATCCAGTGATTGTACATCTCGCGTCTTCTTCGTCGGCATTGCTTCCGTCCGCTTTATCGCCGTCGTTGTTGGCCCGGCCACATGTGCTTGCCTTCATTTTCTAGCCAAAAAGCTCATTCAAATGAACGACGCGAACCCGAAATAGTGCGTGCGGAAGACAGAAGAAAGAGATTCGTCCAGATATGAGAGCACCTCTTGCTTCATTCAATTCTGTTATTGTTTTTGCCGTCTAGTATTTGCGTGTGCTAAGAAGCATTGAAAACAAGCTCCCCATTTCTTGTCCTGCAGGCTGCGCACAAAACACGGCTTCTTCTTCTTTCTTCATCATGCGTCTTATTTGGATTAGTCACACCGTGGGATCGGATTTTTGTTGACCGTCTTAGGAGAGTGATTGGTTTCCATAATTGCGGTTTGAACGAGGAACGGCAGCTGGCATTAACCTGTGAAGGGCGAGAAGAGTAACCGAAATGAGATCAGCGTGAGGAGGCAGCTGGCTGGGCGATTATTCAACTTGGCCTGTCGGGAAGACAAATGTGGAATGGCAGAGGGCACAGTGACCGGACCACAGTTGTCACTCAACATCCCGATTATGCTTGATTGCCCTCACAGTTGTTACTGTGCAGGGATACGCATTGATTTGACGGGTCCAGCCGGGTGGATGACATAAATTGCCACTCTTGTGACAATCCTTGCTGATAGAATGATTGGAAATCTCGGTCATTCATGACAGACCGACAAGGGAACTGCGACATAAATCTCGCCATGACATGCAGTACGTTATTTGTAGGTTTGTTGAACGGCATAGATGAGGAAAATAAAGTATGAGGATAACCTGAGATTCGTAATTTGATAAGCGTTACTTCTGAGAACCAAAGTGCGAGAGATTTCTCCCGAGTACCACGAACTATGTTGCACGTCCCAATCCTCTGCACTTCCGCTCAAGTGGCCAGCACTCTGTTTTTTACGAGATGAGAGTGTTTTGAGCATGTGCATGAGCTCCGCTGGGCGTCGTCTGCCCATTCGGCGGTCCACATGGGCCGAATTATTCTCCCTGAGGCATGTTCATTCTCCTCTTGTCATAGTATTCCTCCCATCATGTCACGATGACTAATAACGTTCGCGTTTCTGCTTTCGCGAGTGAGTGAGTGCGTTTCCCTCGGCAGCTTCTCATCGCAATAACACAGCAAAGACAATGCAAGAAACCTACGCGGCACTCAATTGTGGCCATGTGCAACATGGATACTCGTCACACAACAGAGTGAGATATGACTGGCCAATCTCGATTATCTGAATCTATTTATTTATAACTTTACGGATCGCTTGTTTATGTATGGTTGCCATGAGCGAGAAAGAGAGAGAGGAGGTGGGCCGGAATGGACGGATGGGGTTGGTGGCTGTATGCGAGCGGATCGGACATAGCTGACGCGTATTTGCTGTCGCCTGTGGGAATCTCGGCTCGTTCTGTTTCGTTTCTCACTATCCCGGTCATTGTCGTGCCCTGTTAGGCAAAGTCGTGCAGGATATCCTCTTCTTGCGTTTGTGAAGGAGTTCGAGGAAGCGTCAATTCTTGTTTTTACAGTACTTCGGGGAGCCGATGGACTCTCGTGCGGCCGCGGAGACCGTCTACAGCTGGGTCTCCCGGCCGCTCAGCAAATTCCTGAGGCTGACCAGACAGACGACTCGACACACGCCGGAATCCATCAAGGAACACATTGAAAAGTAAGGTCTTTTGCGTTTAAAAACTTAATTTACATAGAATGTTCTTAGTCAAACAGATTAAGAGACTTCTTTCATTCCATCTTCAATTCTCTTTTCAGATGTCTGGCGATGAAGGTGTCGTCTCGGACATTCACACAGAAGTACACGTCGGATCGTTTGCCGGATAAGGTAGTTGGCCTGTCTTATGTCTCAATATGTCTTGCGGAAGCTAATAAAGTGAAGGCTACAACATCCACATAACTTACTTAGCAATGGTGTTTTTTTTGCAGCTGCAAGTTGCGGAATCGAAGTGGTCGTTGATCTCTGCGGAACAGGCATCGATGGCCGTCGATCACGGTTCCTTCTTCGTCCTTCGATGTCACGAACAATCGGACGATCTCGGCGTGCAGTTGTTGTGCTCCATCTCATCCCTTCCATTCTACAATCTCACCGAACAATCCCGCCCATCTCATAACAAGTACACACTTAAGATCAGTGCAGATCCAGGTGTATGACCAAAAGAAGAACTGGCATATGCTGGAAATGTGCTTGTAATGGAAAAAAAAGTCATCTCAAAATGGATTTTTGAGAATTCGTCAAATTCGATTTGTATATTAATGATGTATATTATGTACTCGTTGTTGTCACGGAGATTCTCCGTTGTGCTCCAACACAAACGAGAACGGAACGGGTGATCAAATAGAGAAATACAATCATCACCTCATAAGCACATCATCCTTGTTTCCTCTATGCGAAATGCAATTTCCTTCAGTATTTTATTTATGGAGTTTTGGATGGGAATAAGCACAGTTTTCGTTGCCCGTTCCGGATGTTCGCAGGTAGTGTTCTTGCACAATCGGAGTCCTCGTCATATCATTCCATGACTGTTCTTATCGTCTCTTTCTTTCCTCATTTCCCTCTATGATATATGTTGTTCTTCTCATTCACAGTGTCATTATTTCTCTACACATTCTACGACATTCCGTTCTGATCAAATCATTTTCTTGTTTCACGTGCATTCTGATTGTCTTCTCATAATGTTCCACGATCTGCTATTGATACAGGTTCTCGTCGAACGATTGGGCATCGCAGACAGAGAAATCAACAAGAAATCATACAAACTATAAGCGAGATTCTGTTGGATGTAATAATGTCCCATGTTGATTCCGACCTGCTTCTTGTGACGTTCTTGCACGACCTCTCTGCCCCGATGTCCACCGTTGTATCCCGTTGTGCATTTGCCACTCATCATCGTCTAACCATACTTATCATTTCAGTGCACTTTCGACAGTATAAATGTGTTGAGTACCATCAGCTGACCGAAACAGGCATGTCCCATCAACGAACGAGAACACATCGCAGCCGAAAAAGACATTGTCTTGTGCTCTCATTGTCAATTACGCCAGTCTTGTTGTTATCTTTAGCATGGTACGTTGTTGGCTGTACAACTTGAGTAATATATCAATGCAACTAATGGCTCTGACGATGTCTTTGCAATGCCGAACAAAGAAATGAAATCGGTTGCACGTAACAGAGGCAGTGCGGAACTGAATGATTCAACCTAGGCGCTTTTATATTGTCGCATGTCCATGTGCTCACTGACATTGCTGAGCCGTAACACATTATACCCCATCACATCGCTATTGTCAGTTTAATTTTCTTGAGATGCTGAAGGTTATAGAAAAAGAGTTATACGGCCTGTCCAAGAACAAGAATGTGAAAGACGCACTCCGAAAACAGGTAAACAATTAGGTGACCTCCAAGGGATGCTTGATCTTTAATTACCGAAGGGTATATTTGGCAAGTCCTCATCGGCGTATTGGAAGAATAACAACTAGAATTTATAAGATGTAAGTGAAAGTATTATGAACATGTTGTGCTTGGAATATTGCGTACGCGGAAGGAAACGGTCGTTTTCCTCAGGGTGGGGAAAGAGGGTGCGCCAATGGAGTGGCCCGTGGAGGCGTTTGTCCGATCCGTTCACTTGAGGCGAGGAGACCTCCCGCCGAACTGATTATCATCAGCATCAGCTTGTGCAAATGGACAAACACCAATCGGGCGCATATCGAAAAGGACGTTTCTCACGAACACGCGCGGACGGCCATTCGGAATGCAAGCGGAGGCGAAGGACCACACGCAACGAATAACGGATTATCCCATACAACTGACCGTGTTGACAGACAAACTCACTCCATGTCCAAGATAAGCACGACTATCCATTCACAGTTATTACGTGAGTCTTCTTCCAACAGCATGAACTTGTAATTGGGGATGGAATTGTTGTTTTCAATAGAGAGAACGTGCACATAGAGATGGAAACGGGTCCGGATCATGGCGATCTTTCCACATTTCCGTTTCCCCTCCACTTCCGTTGTTCTTCAGATGCTGTATGTCGCCAGAAGGTGTGCCCTCCCATTCCAGGTGTGGACTGGCACCTCCTGCCTTGACCATCTCTCCATACAGGGAGTGCGTAGGGAAGGTCGCGATAGGCCCGAGTGGGCGGAGCCAGACCGAACCGAACATTTCTGCTGATTTGTGCACACTGACTGTACAGCCGGAGAAGCGAGGATAGCCGACGAAGAAGAGGGCAAAAAAGAATGATGTCGTCGGCCATGGTGCTGTCAGTGGCATCCGTCTTCGCCATCCTCGGGTGCACCCTCATTGGGGTGGCGATCGGCACCGACTTTTGGACCGAATACCATGTAAGTATCTCCTTACTTATATTTCTATTTATATTCTTTGTGTTGCACATTTTCTTCATGCTCCACAATATTTTACCGAACGTCATTTGTGTTTTATGCAATATCATTGCGAATGTTTGCAACCTTCGAATGTCCATCGGCGATATCTCCTTGTGCTTGTCCTCGGCTTGTCCATCTCTTGGTATTATTCCAACAAGACATCGACAGCCGATTGGTTCGGTTTTCCTTCCACGAGCAATTCCTGCTTTCTTCTGTGTCGCCCAACACATTGTGGTGGTCCTTGTTTGAGGTAGCCATAGAGAATGTGCATTGGGGAAACTCTTCGCACCCAACAGCCGTCCACCCCAATCTAGCCACTCTGATATAAACTTGTCTTTTTCTAATGCTGCTTCGCTTTCGGTTTCTCGTTTGGGCTTTTTGGTTGATGCATTTAATTGTAGTCAGAGAATAAGGTGGAAGTGAAGAGAAATTACATGATAGAGAAGAAGCAGCCGCAACCTTGCCTCGTGTCCCATAGTTGGCACAACCCCGCTAAATAAATCACGCCGCGCTTATCTCTGCGATCTCAGTTGAGTTGGAATGCGCTTTCCTTGTAGAGATGGAATTATTTCTTGGCGAGTAGTGAAGAGGACACTCGATTCCTCCTTTGATTGGTCACTCGATATGCACCTGAATATATAATGGGAATGCAATCCCTTCTTCCCTCGCTACCTGCTTCCCCCATCGAATGTCCGTCGTCACTTAGCTTTCTTATCTTCCACCTCCTTCGTGTATCAGGCGACTGCTCATACCTCTCTTCTTTTCGGAGGACGACCGCAACCGTCCTTAGCTGTCGTTCACAAATCATCCCCGCCCGTACCATTGAACAATACGAAAATAGTGGGGGTCACAAGCAATTGGCCGGGTCAGGCGGCATGCAGCCAAGGAGTGAATGGCCAAACCTCTCAAAGGCACCCGAACAGGGAATTCGATGTTGTCCTCTCAGACGATTACAATTATTCCTTTCTCCTCTTACACATTGACGATACTCTGCCCGCTCTGCGGTTTTGGCAACGACATTTATAGCCAGCGAGAAAGGGTACAAAGGGGAAACTGGTCAACACTGTCAATAATGGCAAGCGCGGAAAGGACGTGAAGGATGTGGGTAAGCCAAGAACGAGCGGGATTTCAAGTGTCTTTTCCTCTTTTTGAAAATTTTAGAAACAATACATCACGATCTGATAATGTAAAGTTTTGGTAGCCACGCTGAACAACACAAGTAACAAGGAACTTCCATTGCAGGTCAATAGGCGCGAGATCATCAACGCTTTCAACCGGGAGCCAGAATTGAACATCAAACTGAAGGATGCGTTCATTCGCGACCCTCTCTACTTCTCCCGCAACTACGGCCTCTTCCACATCTGCTTCTCGGATGCCGTTCCCAGTGGTCAGTTCTGCGTGCACTGTCTCTTCTTATTCACTGGTTCTTCTTCTCCCATCCGTCTCTAATCCCCTTTGAACTCTCTCGAGAGGAGCAGCCACAACACTCCTTCTCAAGTACCGTCCTTGCATCTATCATGACTAATAGTCACCATGCACGTACCTTGAATCATGCGAGAGATTGTGGTATTTGGTTGTGTTCTACTGCTACTTCTCCATCGACTTATTCCTTCCAGTTTTGCTTGGCATGGCGTGTGCCTGTGTGTTGTGCAATCGAATGGACTTGTCTTTGTCGGCAGACCATTCTGCCTTCTCACTGTGATGGAAGTGCTGATGGTGGTCATCATGATGTGGCCGCCAAATGTGGAAAGAAGTGATAAATGATAGAGATCGTCTGACAAGTCGATCACTTCCTCGATGAGAAGAGCACTTGTGCCGGAGATCGGGGACACTATCAAAATAAAGAGGATTTAGGAACGGCTCTGCAATTTGAAACATTGCTGGACGGTCGGAATAGGAAGAGGGCACTACTACTGGATTGACCGGCCGCCATGCGTGAAATACATAAGAAGAAGAAGATGCATATTCACAAGGACAAGTAGTGGGTAGAGGGGAGAGCGCGTCAAGCGTGTAATCCCATCCAGAGGGTGCACACTCATCATGATACTTCCTCGCGCCCATCCACTGATCTGCGAGAGAGAGAAGAAGATGCTCCGAACAGTCTGCGAACGAGGAAACACGAATGCTCCAAGGGGAAACTCTCGAAAAAGCGCGGGCACACGGGGAAGGCCAGCATCAAACAGCCGTAAAATCACTTCACACACGGTTGTATGAAATGACTATGCCAGAGAAATTAACCTTTTAGGGACATACGATAACAGATTCACCCATTTCAGACATTGGCAGCTACTCGAAATTCGGGTTGGTTTGCATAACAAACAACGACTATCTTCCCAACGATTCAAGGATAGATGCGATGGGACCAAACGAGACATATCGGCTCTACCTCATGAGAGGTATGTTTCAATTAGTAGTGCTTGCTTCAGTTGGTAGTGACTCTACAGCTAAAATATTTGTTCCTTTTTTCGCAGAATATTGTCTGATATTCAGGAGTGGTTGTTCTCTACGTTCTCGGTCTGTTCGTAACTTTCGCGTCGCTTCTCGTGGGTGTCATCGGATGCATGAAGAGATCGCACAACATCATCAAGACCACAGCCATCATAATGTTCCTTGGGAGTACGTTAGATACCCTTCTTCAACATTAACCCATTTCTCGAGTACTCTTGTGCATAACTTCATGTTTTGCTGTACAACATTTATGATGGCTGAGTGCTATTCGATTGAACAAGACGGGGTTGGCTAACCGTTCCACTTTCATCGTCCCTTACCCATTCCGTGGAGAAGCACCTCTCATAGCAATGCTCCTCTGTAGGGAATGTTCACTGTTGAAGAATGAAGAACTGTAAAGAGGAAATGCATTGATTAATTTCGGTTGCGTTCAATCTGTAATCGGTTGCAAAAACACAAGCAGCGCATGGTAAGGGAAGTGACCTGTGGGGGTCTCTAGCGAATGGCGTTCCCAGTAGGGGCTAATATAGGAATGAGGTTAGCCTCAGCGAAGGTCAGCCAGGGCACACACGGTCACGCCAATTAAAGGCTTTGCAACGATTTGACCGAAAGAAGGAACCATTTGCTGCGAAAGAAATTGGCGTTAAAAAAACTGTTTATGCTAGGGGTGACCTAAACGCTAACAGATTCATAAGATAACACGCTCGATTAGTGGCCAATGAGGGTGTAGAGCATCCACTGTCCGAATGCGTCAAAAACTAAAACTCGTGTACAATCATGAATATTCAGCATTGTTACTCGCCCTTGGCATGGTGGCCTGGCACATCGTCGACTACCTGGAACGGCATGTCCTCGATGTCGCTCCGTATTATAAGTCCTGGGAATCGGTCAGTTTCTCTTTCTAACTGCTGCCTTCCAAACTGTCGTTTTTTTTTGTCTTTTGCCCAGCGGCTGAGCAGCAATTTCCTGTATTTCCTGTCACTTAGAGTGATCGCATGCTCTTCCGAGAACTCTTTTTGTTCGATCTCACAATGGATGGCTTCTCTAGACTTCTTCAAGTGCTTCGCACGGCTAAAGAGAAAGAAACGCCAATTCATGTGTGCATTTTTTTTCACTTCCCCCCGGGTCGGATAAAGGGATCATCGGATGCCCTTGGAGAAAGTGCAATATGCGACGCAAATGGACAGCTTTGTCATGACACTTGCCCTGCATGATACTTAATACATGTATCATTGAATCTGAATAGTAATTTCTCTCTGTTAACAAGTATATTGTAATACTTTCGATAGCACTTTTACTATCGTATGTGAGCATCCGACTAGTTTAATATGTGCATACAATTGATAGAATACGACATTGCCATGCTAGATGAGCACACTTTTTCTGCACTCACAAAGAAAGAGTGTATATATCTGGCGGTGGACATACTGGACGACCTTCCCTCGTCAATCGGATGAACCCGTCTCCATGTGTTCACGGTCTCAGCCAACCGTCTATTGTTCGCCTGGTTTGTCCTCGCATTCACACGCTGCCATACACAACTCTTTCCTTTGGCATCACAATGGCTGCTCTACTAACATGGCTAATCCGTCAGCAACGATTCCCTTTATTGGCACAATGGAAACTGTCGGATTGGCAATGCACACACGAACCAGCTCATTCTCATACGACAAAACAATCACAGTTATTCAATCTTCTCGTCGAATGTGCACATCGCTTCTTTTCACTCGCTTGATAAAAACATTTTTTTGAGTGGCAGTCAAGTGATTCATAGCTGGTTATAATGTGCGCAACTATTTCCATTGTTGGACCAAGGTTCTTTCGACAAGTAACATAAGAATTCTTCAGATATTGAGCACATATATGGGACTTGCTAACAAATATTATCTCGCAATTGGTACATTGCAGATCCTGAAGTCGACGTCTCGTTTCAACTACGGCTGGTCATACATCGTCTCGTGGCTTGGCATCATATTCCTTCTCTTCGGATCCGTCGCCATGTTGTATTCGTACAAGGCACTCAAGGTGGGTTCTTTTCCTTTTCGGTACTCATCGAGTGCCTTCGCCGATCCGAATTATGCCGGCGAAAATGCCGGCCGCATACGGTCTGGTACTACTCGACCCGTTGAAGGTTGTGCTGTTTCTCAATGGGGTCCACTGGCATCTTTCTTGTGGATGAAGGGAGTTCTAAGGACAATCCTCCTCATTGCTCTCTATTCTCGTTCTGCTATCTCGCAAGTATAATCGCGGATGGATTCCGTGATATCTTGGGCCGAGATCGGCCTTCTGGCCTTGACCCGATCGTTCGTTTATAGCTCCCGCAGCCATCTCCATCTTGACTCCTCCTGATATTCCTAGTCTTCTCTTCCTTTTTGATCCGTCGGCCTTCGAACGGACCCACTGGGGGGTCCGACTGCTGTCATTAGGGACAGCTCCTCAAGGAATGATCATCATCCCCTTTCTTGGGGACAAATGGGAACAAGGCAATTGGCCACTAGAGGAAACAACACTACTTACAGACAAAATAGTCGGTCAGCCAGAAAGAGCACAATCCTCCATTGCAGAAAGAAGAGGAGAAGGCATACGAGGCGAAACATGACACATACATGATGCCGAACTTCTACGACAAGGGAGCCATGATGCCTTTCGGATACAACACATACTCGGGTTACGGAGGATACCCACCGTACGCGGGCGGGTACCAGTACCCGAATGCGTACTACGGATACATGACCTATGGACGATAGGCACTTGCCCGCCAGTAAGGCACAAAGCAAAAAGAGTTTCTCATTTGTATACTTGTATGCACCATGCGTAATATCCCTCTTCCTACGATTTTCGGGTAATATCTCTGTTAGTTGCGATTGCAAGAATTTGTCGTTCCAGATGTGTTTTGTGTTGATATTTGACGTGAATTAGCAAACACTCGCTAGCCATTGTTTTGTGCTTCGTTCTTGATATCTGCTGTCCTATCAGTATGTCGTTGCTCATACGGTCGGTTTGATCCAGGCCTTCCTCTTCTTCCAACGCACCCTATCATTCTCCTCCTCACACGCTCTCTCATATTATGCTTGCCAAATTCCTCATACATTGTTAGCCACAGCAATCACCGTACTGTTCGAGAATAATATTGTAAGTTCGTAATAAGTTGAATGTATCCGCTACTCGTCACCCTTCCATTTGTCCTCCTACTTAACCACATCACCTTGCTGATATCGTTCTTGGGGTACACCCTTAGCCACTCTACCTTTCACACTCATATGATCACAACAAAGTTGTTTCACAAAGAAGAAAAATTATACTGGTTATCAAGGAACACTTCCGTAATTCTGTGTTATTGTTATTCTTACGCAGTGATTGATAGAAATAACATGGCCTTTATTTAATTTATAAGCATTATTTACTAATTGCCACAACGATTCAGGCAGATAAAGATGATTGATGAGAAGGGATGGCGGTGGTGTTGCGTCTGATAGGACACCTGCTAGTTGCATGAGAAGGATATTTCCTGCTATGGGCAAACCATCGTTCTTTTGCAGTGGCAGTGCTAAAATTGAGCTGCAAAGAAGCGAATCTGCACTACAATTGATGTGATGCTGCTTATCATATATCAAGGATACACAGATCAATGTGCCTTGACTATGACCACAAGAAGAAAGATACATAAATGTGACGGAAAACATAAGCATGCGAGTCCGGTGGAATTTGCAGTCGCATAAGGCAGCATCGTAGCCACTGTCTGACAGTTCGACCGTGTGGATGTCAAACACAGGCATGCCGGAGGTCTCTCACTGTGTGTCAACTTCACCTCTCGTCGATGCTCCTTCCCCCGTCCTCCTCCTCCTCACCGTCTTTCCCCTCCACCTTCCTCGTCTGCTTTTGTGCTGCTGGCCTATCATAATGCGCTTCCGTCCGTTTTTGCGAGTCGCAAGTCCGAGGGTTGGAATTAGAAGAATTTGTGTGTATAGAGTCAACACGGGGGGCGCGGCGTATCGAGGTGTTTGTCGTCTTGCGGAATGGGGATGGGGATGGTCCACTCGATTCCACATCTTGAAGAGAAGACAGTGTACGTCGTCGAGGAGGTCGAAGACGTGGACGCCGCCGTCTGGGTTGTCCTACCCTCCCTCCCTCCGCACCGGTTTCCCGATTGCCCGCCGGTGTATCTCGTGTCTCCCTCCCATTGATATCGCTCTTCCCTCGCCTCCTCTGCTCCCTGACCCTATTCGACCGTTCAATCTTACAAGCCTGCACATGTGTGTCATGTTCATGCAAATGTGTCGGGAAGGTATTCATTGCCTCTTTTGGTTCTCATTGTCCTCTTCCATCATAACGCGATCTCCCCTCTCCTTCTTTCCTACATTCGTCGGATCTTCTCTCATTCCATGTTTCACCACCTTCGATATCCATCTGCGGTTGAATTCTCAGCGAACCTTAGTTTCTGTTCATGCAACCAAGCTTCGTATGGTTTTGTCATGATCCGTTGTTACTTTTGACAAGCAAGATATTTGGCATATTCTCAGGGGCGAACATCTTCAGCAGTTGTGCTATTTATGTATATCATATTTGTTCACAGGAAAGTTACTGTTTTCCATACTTGTCGGAATTTTTGGTTCATAGTTTCCTCTTAATTAGCATTTTTCTTTCCAGGAATGCATTCGCCTTGTTTTAAAGAGCGTACTGTGATAACTATTGCTTATTTTCTAATGAGTCTCTTAACAGAAGTTCACGACGGAGCACCGTCTAGCATTCGATGGCTGGCGGCCGGCAAGTCGCCGAGCAACTTCGCCGGTTCCTCTCCACCGCCGAGAATCCGTCATCGGCACAGTCGGCCAACTTATCCGAAGCCGGATTCCTACTTCTCAGTCTTAAAGAACAACTTCTTGCCAATGATCAGAGGTACAGTTTCTTACGATATCGATTTCTTACATTATCGATTTCTTGTATTTCTTACTATATCGATTTCTTGTAGAACTAGCATAATTGCCTGTAACATTTTCAGATCCGACTTTTTCTTGCAAGAGTTCACGAATCGTCCGGTGAACGGCGTTGACCTGCTCGTTCGGACTATCGTCGTCCTACAGGGAATCGTCAACTCCTCCGGCTCATCGTCAAAGATTTCGAACATTCTAACGAGAACGAACTCTGCAGGCAATCGGAAGAGGAAAGCGGCGGTTGGTTGTCCGCGACACCTTTTGATAGTGCAATGAGATACGAATCGGTCGGGCCTATTCACGTGTCGGCGCTGCTGTATCTGTGCGTGTGTGTGTGTCTTTGACAGGTGACCCGGGTCCCTTTTGTTGATCCAACAAGCAATCTCGCGTACACATCAAGGGTGCGAACACGAGCAACTGAAAGCCAACCGAAGCCATTACAGGTCGTCGAAGCCGACAGCATTGAATGTCTCAAGATACTACTCGAGAAGTCGGTATGATATTTCTGATTTGCAACTCTGATTTGCTTATGTCGTGGCATGTGCTTAGCTGCTCTATGCCTCGGATGTGAGAAGAATGTCAGGTTTTGCTTGGGTAAATGTTATTCCGTCGGCCGGAGCCATCATCCGGATGAATTACCGTGCTGATCGTGCGCCGCATGCTAATCCGTCAGGATTGCCGTCTCTTTCTGCTGCACACGCTGCCCGTTCAAGTACTGCTCATGCACACGGAAGTTGAGTGTGTTGGGTGAGAATGCGATAGCCTCCCCCTATCCACCACCTCATGGAGGCCGGATGGATCGTGCAATGGCTACTTCTCACTCTTCCCCACCGCCCGTGTATTTGAGCATCGTGGAAAAATGCTCAAGTATCTTACAACGTAACAAGTCACGTCGATTGTTGCTCTCTCCTGGACATTCTCGATATCATTTACGCGTTGTGTACATCGCAATGCATAGACTGTTGCGACCTGTGGAGTACATGCACTATGGCGGGGGTGTGTAGTGGGATAACGTCCCTCGATCCCTCACTTTTATACTTTACCTAGCGAACGGTTAAACAGACAAAGAGAAAGTAATTTCTTTGCAGAACGCGGCGTGGAGGGCGCTGTTGGAGTCTGCTACAAGTCTTGAAGTCATTCTCTACAGTGTAAATAGTCCACAACTCGACTCCAAGTGCTATGCTCTTGAGGTAGGAAAAGAACTCGGCTGATTGTACGGAATGTGCAAAAGTATTCTCCTTGCCTCCTTACCAAAATGCGATCACCTTGTGCTAATGGGTCATTATAATGGCCGACATGAATAGAAATCGGCGACGAGGAAAAAACGGCGGTGACTGCCTAAGGACGACGGACATGTTGAAGGAGTGATGAGCCGGCAAAAACAGAGTTTTGAAGGGGAAAGGTCGGCAAAGGAAAATGGACAGTGCTTGTTGTCTATATCTATTACACTAGAGTGCAATTGAGCCTAATCATCGTCGACTCTAGTTTTCGAGTGGCTTTGTTTGAAAATCTCTTGATAATCTGCTTGTGAGAGGACGACGATCTGTTTGACATGACCATCTTCGAGGAAGGAGATGGATGTGATTACAGATTCTCCTCTTGCTGCTCGATCAGCCGCAGGGCTTTTCGATATTGTGGAGAGCACTGACTGTGCTGGCGGCTCGGAATCGAGACTATGTCCGTCTGACTCTCTTCGTGCTGCAATTGAAGCACGGACTGCACACTAGCAAGCTGCACATTCAGGTATGGCGTGATCAGCACGTTCGGTATCGCACACACATTGTTCAGATCCTTGTCGTTCGGCTGTTAAATAAATTGTTAGCACAAGCACCGTCGCACAATCATCGGCTTCTCGCGCAAGTTGAAGCTGCCCTCGCTCAGTTCTCACCAGATTATTTAGAAAAGGTATCATTTTTTTATCAAAAGAATTATTTAAAACACATCTTTCCTAACACACATTCAATATTTTCAGGTAGTATTGGAATTGAACACTCCGTTAGGTGGTCTCGACACACTTCTCGAAGAACTTTCCATTTTCCGATCCCTCTCCGCTCCCGTCAACCCTATTTCGAATGTCAAATACGATGATAGGAATATATACGGTTACACACATTCCGAAAGCGATTCTGACTCTGCGAAGGCACGTCGGCTGCGTAACAACTTTACCAAGTTCTCGGTGGGTCAATACGGTGATAGGCAGGAAAAAGCTCAGCGTTCTCTGTTTATCTCTGTTTACCGCTAATCTCGGAGAGAGATCGGTCATGCGCACGTATCAGTCCTCTCGGCAAAATCACTTCTTATTCTAATGTTTCAGGCGCCTACTGCTGTTGCAAAGAGTGTAGAACGACAGCGATTGAGAAAGGCAGAGAGTTCCCAAGGAGGATCTGGCAGGGGAAGCGGGTTAGCCAACACTGGTGGATACTATCCATATCGACAGTCGCACACATTATCCAATACTTTCGATCCCCACAATGGTATCTACAGTTACTGTTACTTAACAATACCCCCAATGTGCACGTTGACACGTATAAGGTAGATAAACATTGGAATTTTGTAAAGGGGTAATGTTAGTTGACTGTTTTCAGTATGTTTTAGTGAGTTTTTAATGGATGGTATGCTATTTTGTTTAATGAAATATTTTAGATGAAATGTCCTATCAGTCTCCTCGCCATGTGGACTTCGATACACGGACCACAGGCGGGGGTGGCATGAGAAGAGCAAAGTCGGAATCTGCAATGCTCTTTGACGACATGGACACACAATCGACGAGGGGCGGGCTGAAGAGAATAGAACAATCCGAGTACCATCCCATACAGACCTCCAAGAACATGAGTAGAAGCATACACGATCTCACCCGCCAACCACCACTATGGTATGTCGATTCTTATCATGTTTACTGAACACTTCCAGGGATGATCGGACAACGAATTCATTAATGAGACCTCCCCGACCTCCATCAGCCGGTGGCCATAATACTCGTTCTCTCCAACGAACTCTCTCCCCTCCACGTGCTCGCTTCGCCGATCCTCCTATCATCGACAGCCAACAACCCCACGCAGGATTCTCGTACCTCTTCCCGGCCGCTCCTGTTCTCTCGTCCGTCGTGCCAAAGAGGGCGATCACCCCGACAGCCGACCCGAAGGCACTTCCTCCTCCCTCCCATCAACCTCTCGCCACTTCCCAATCACTCGTCCGTCCCTCGTCCACACTTCCTTCATATGATCGCGATCGAGCTTCAGAATTATCGCCAAATTCATCGGGTGGTGGGGGCAGTGGCAACTACAGCAGACCGGAGGGACAGGTCACCTACATTCCAATCAACGTTGAGGACGAGTCGAAGCAACGCACGATGAGGTTGGTCGATTTCGGCCAATATTAATACTGTCAGAGTTGTTCGTAGTGTGTGATGGTAGGTGTTGTTGAGAGTAGTCGTAGATGTGTCATACCTGCCAACATCCTGTATCTCATGCTCATCTCCTACTCTGCGGAGTCTAAATCGTCGTCGTATTCTTGCCGAACTGCGTAGTGCAATAGTTGCTGCTTGTTCTTTTCTGCTTGCATGGTGCATGGTGTTGGTGGGAGGTACAAGGTGAGTTCGCGGCTCCTATCGTTCAGTTCATTTCTTTTGCGTCATACTTTCTTCGTCCCGGATCATCAGCTCATTCACCGGCTCATAATCTCTTTGCGTGTCATTTGCATGATTCTTCAGGTATGAGAAGCGTCGACCGAATGGCGAGGAGGAAGGAGGGGCGGTGTCAGCCAGAAGACGGGGAAATATCCGGAGTCCATCGGGTACCATCGGAGAAGATGTGCGAGATGCTCTCAGTCAATTCGACTATTTGAATGAATACGAGGCGGGCAGTCCCAAACCGCGTGGAAACACTGGCTATCGCTTCTAGTGCAGTGATAGACGGAGATGCAGTAGCAGAGTTGATTCCATTCGCGCTGCTCCGTGCATCGTATCAGTGCCACGGAATGGAACAACTCGTAGTTGTCCTCGTCCCTTCCTCATCACTAACCACAGTTACAATCTTGTTCAATGCTTTCTGTTCGTTTTGTTTCCTCTCCCTCGCTCACTCGACATGCCAAGTAATAGTCTGTCAATGTATAGTCGCTGATATAGTCATATATTGAATACCCGTGTCCTCCAATTCCTGCCAACACGCTAATATATCATTATAACTGAGATGACCAGTCCATTTGCTCAATGTTATTGTTTGAATAAGTACACTCAATTCATCGCTTTTCTCATATTCCTTGTCATACTCAAGTATGCTTTCTCACACGTTTGCCAGCCTTTTGAAGGTCTTTTGAAGTTGTATTTCTATATTTTTATTGTATGTCAGTAAAACAAATGTGAAGAAGTAAACAAGAAGACAGCAAAGCGCATTACGAGAAACTAATAAATACTAAAAACACTGTTTTTCTGTGATGGAATACTGTACTACGAGCCTGAAGAGTGCTTACAATTGCGCAACAAATGAGAACATAGCACAGGTGAATGAGATCAGTTATTACGTTACCAATACATTGTTTTCGTCGTTAGCATGTTATGTGCTTCAAAACATCATCCGGCTGTTGAATATCTCCAACAAATTTGGCCGACTTGATGTATTGAAATTGTTTGAACTCCAATGGTTTAAGCTCTGAGAAAGTCTTTGCAATGACTATTTTGTTAAACGAAGGAGCAAGTATGCGAAGATATTGAACGAGTCGTTCGAAGGATTCGATCATTTCGGAGAGAATGATCAGATATTGACGGGTTCCACGTCGGGTAGCCACCAATTGGAACAACGCCTCTTCATTTCCTTCTCCAATCGAAATGCTTCGATTCTTCCCGATCATGCCTTAAGAGAACCAAGGGTGATATCGTTACTACTTAACAGACATGGAAAACTACCAACTCATATCGATTAGCTGTTATCTTCTTTTAGAAACAATTTAGTGGAACAGTTGAGAGCATATAATACCATGTGTGAATGTGACGTTGGGTGGATGACTGCGGAGAAGTCTCGAGAACAGACGCGACAAACGGAGTTTGTTCACACTTCGCGAGGCAACCGTGTCCATCAGAGCTATTACTTCGATGCGACAATCACCTAATCATGAGGATAGTTCGCTTTACCTCATGCCACTCAAACCTGAGAAAATCTCTTTGCTTGCGATAAAAGGCGTGCGGAAACGGGAATCCAATTCGCTTCCTTCTGAAGAAGAATAGATCTGCGATGCTACTGTTATCATACAGGCGTGCTGAGATTGTAACTGACAAAATAATGAGAGAGTTCAGATAGATAATAAACACCTACGCTTGCTCAGGGATGCCGTTTCGCCTTGTGTCTTGTCCTAAAATGTATACTGATGAAACAGATAAGGGTTCACACATTTTGCCATCACCACCAGTAGGTTAGTTCAATCAAACACGTTTATTATGTAATTGTGAGTAGCGAAATAAAGAAAACAAAATGCATGGCACACAATTATGCGTAAGCAAAACAACAAATGAGGTTATGTTGGGAGATAAGTAGAAGCATGCCATGCATGAGGTTGGACTATTATACATCAGCGAATGCAATGCTGTTGTATGATAGTAAGGATAAATATTAACAACAAGCTATGCGTAGGAAGTGGCATCTACAACTTGGAAGGCCTCGGTGACAGAAAATTCAACGGGTAATGCAGAACATCGCTCCTTTGCCTTCTTTCGCTTGAAGTATTTGTATGCCACACACATAGAAAGGCATGTTATAACAAAGATGGTTATTGCGAGGGGCATGTTAGAGGAGTTCACATTGTGTGGTTTCCGTACACGCTCAAAGTAGTCTTCTTCGTACTCGAGCTCCTCGAGATCGTGTTCCTCGTTTTCCAATACCACAACCATCGATGTCTGCGATGTGACGAAACCATACTGAAAACGTTATTTCTCGCGATCTTGTCATACTTTTTCTCTCTACTTCACATCTTAAGAAGTCATGTATTCGTCAGCGCAAAAACGTATTTGATTTCATTTACTTATAAAGAAGTAATCCAATCGTGTACATACCTGCAGGGAGAGCCGTTTGATCTGAGCTGCGACATTTCGTTGTTCCTCCTCCGTTTGAGCCGAAGTGGCAAGAATGCTCTCATACTTTCGCACAGTCATGTGAGACCACATTCGTTCGATGAAATTGCCAGCGGAACCATCCCGACCACATAAAATGATGGAACGGGCCTCAATTGACGAGAAATTCTTGAACAATGTGCTGTCGTAGCACGAACCGACTGTCGTCGGGCTGCTGTTCTGAAAAAAACTGATATTTCTTAGATACACATAGCTCAATTTGTAATAATAATGAATCACAGTTTGGCTAAGTTGATGAAAAGCGAATGTATTACTGACGATGGTATGTGAGCCACGGTTATCCTCGAGATGGACTGTTGACTGGTTGACGGTTTTTGCTGATTTGTCCAGCCGCCCGAGTTGGAAAAAATCGTCGCCGGGGTAAAAGAAGCTCTCGTCTGCCGAACTAACAACCGATCCAAGATCGACGGACTCGTCCAGATATGAGATCTTTAGATGTTTCAGTAAAGGATACGCCAGTTCGTGATAGAATCCTGAAGGATGAGCCAAACAAACAGCTGCTAGTGCAAAAAAAAACGATATATTACTGAGAAAAGAGCTGAACTCTTACCTGCAATTTGCACACCAGCATCCGCATTCTCGAAGATCCGTCTCGCAACGCCCTTTTGTAGCCCAGAAATGCGTTTCAGAAGTTTATAATCTGCGTCGTTTCCGAACGAAATCGAGTTAATCGTGAAATTCATATTCTTCACCGTCAGCTCACTCGTGAGCTCATTGTACGTCTATAAACAAAATATGACCATGTTTAACACAAAACTTAACAAAAGTTAACGCCGTAAATTCAAAGATCACTGCAAACGAAATGTAAAGATCAAGCACTCATGCTGTAATTCCAGAAAAGTGCACCAGCCTTGGCTCCAATGGTAGGACGACCATCGGTGAGGAACAATATGGATGGCATGAAGGTTGGATTCCGTTTTTCGGATTCGCTCAGCATCTCCATTGCATGCGACAGCGCATTTGCGTAATACGTGCCACCTTTGGCCTCCAAGTCATTGACGAACTGAAACAACCCCGATTACTGACGCTTCGCGGATAATAAAATGCACACCTGAATGGAATTAGCTTTTTGCGGAAACGTTATTTGATGCAAACATGGTAAGTATTGCGTAGGATGCCGCTTTGATTGCCGCAAAAGTGCGTAGCAGGCTGTAGATCAAAACATTCACAGAAGAATAAAACACAAGCAGCGTGTTCGAAACAAAAGAAACAACGTAACAAATTATAAAAGAAACAGAAATAAACACGTACCTCTAGCGCTTCTTTCTTCGATTCGCTGTCGAGAGTGACGGGTTCATTTTTCCATGTGAGAACTTCCCTATCAAATGCAATGATGTTAACACGATCATTTCCACCGATATCGTCCAGAACTCCGATCATGGCTTGTTTCAGCTGAACAGTATTTCTGTGGTCCTATTTCGATAGATTGTGCAATCTACCTCGCGCTCTATTATTGCTAGTGTTTTTATATGGGAAATGCATAATTCACAGTCGCCATGCTAATCATCAGCTCCCAAAACAATGGTGATAGTCAACTCGTTTTTGCTCACTTACTTGGGCTAGTTTCTGTCCCTCCATTGATCCACTTTTATCTAACACGAAAATCGTTGTCTTGTTCGCCACTCGAATTTCTTCAGGTGGATTGAAGCTTTGAAGGAAGTACCCGTTGATCTGGCAATAGCACGAGATCCAGGAACACTTACCACTTGCACTTCGCTGCTGCCCGGAACATACGAAGAGTTGAAGAGTATGACAAGCTCCCCTTGGTCCACGTTCTCTGTAGAATAGGATACAAGGGCGATGGATCCCTGCTCGTCATTGGCTGCCTCGACTTTCACTCGTTTTTCCTCTAAAAAAACATACATGACCAGAAGAAACGAAATGTCGAAAAAGAAAAGCATCTCAATATATATCTACGCTGAATTAACTTTATGGGTTTTCAAAGGTGGTAAAATTGACCTGGCTTCTTTAGTAACTCCGACACAGGAAGCACACCGATTCCAGGTTGAAATTCAGGAACAAATATTTTGGTGAAATTATGCTTGTCGGCGAGCAATGTGTTCACTTCCAAGTGTTCAATTGTCTGCAAAAATCTCATTATGGAACATGACTCACAGTTTGTTGATACAATTCATTAATAAATGCAATAAGCGGCAGGTGCTAGTGTGAAAATGGGCAAAAGGATTACTCACATAGTTGGCACGAATATTGACGACGTGTTTGTACATAAAGTTGGTTCGTCGAAGTATTTCTTGATAAGTGAGATTGAATGTGGCCGACGAGTGTCCAGCCAAATTTACACGTAATTCAAAAATGCGATCGTTCCTGAGAAAAAGTATTCGAAACAATCATAATCTCACGTTTTTCTGAGATGAGCAGCCGTATTTCCCTTTTCTTTCGCATCGTTGAAATCCACTTCAGCTTCTTCCTTCGGCTTTATGACACCGTAGGCTACCTGTCCGTCTCGTTCACTACACCAAACAATTACATTGTTGCAAAAAGAGTTAAAAACAACTTACACATAGAATGATTTGATGAAAGCGTCTTCGGGTAGCTCAGTAGTGAATAGAACCTGAAGCCATGGACGCTGTCAATCACCTTACCTCACTTGCATTACTTCCCTTGTTTTCTATAACCGTAATGAGATCTGTTGTGGCAAAAAGTGATTGAACTTCGCTGAGGACGCTCAGCCTTTTAATGGAGATCTTTGCGAGCTGAAAAACACAAACAATAACAATAAATGCCAATGAGAAAATCATCATGCCATAAAAGCCATCTTCATTAAGCAACAAAGGTTAGTTAATGGCAGCTGCTATAATACATTTAGTTGATTAAACTTACAGCAAGATGCCCGAGCACAACGAGTAGTGCGACACGCTTCATGGTGTGGACGAGCGGATAGACTCTCCAACTCCTTATACTGGTGATTCATGAACGATCCCGTTTAACCGCTTTTCCTCTCAGTAGGGATGACCCTGTTCTGCAAGTATTGTATGACCGGAGGCAATGTCGGCCGGAGTGACTCATACGAGGACAACCATGACTCGACGCATGGAGCAGCCTCCCGGAGCGGGAGGTGACGGGAAATATGAGAACGAATGGGCATGACCGCATCACCAGTAACGCAACCCAAAGAAGCTCATGAGAAAACAGAACAACAATGGCAACAAGGAAAACATGTACTAAAATGCAAAGCTACATAACAGTTGCAGTAATGAAAGTTTGAATCATTAGGGCAAGATAACGGAAAAGGTGCGTCGCATCAGTAAACAAGGCCAGGTTTCTCATTGCATTATGAATCAGTTCAAACGTAAAATATTCTATATCAAAATGCGCAGCAAATTCTTACAGTAGATAACTTAGTTCTGCAGATCAGCCAAAAGGTCATCTTACTTTGAGCGAAGTGCATAGAAACCCAATTGAACAAGACAAGCAAATTTAGAAAAAATAACTTTGAGATTTATGGCAAGGTATTGCATGGGAAAGGATTTATGATGTTTAGAAGGGTGTTTTGTGTGGGAAATCGAATGGGTAGTTGGCGGAATGTATGGGCAGTCGTGCTACAGGCGACATTTAGAGAAAGGGACAACCGTCGCCATGTGGACAACGTCGCCACACACTAACGAGCAGAAGAAGACGAAGAGCACCTGCACGCCGTGCAACACACTTCAGGCACTAAGAGACTTACTCCGGCGAAAACCAGCAGTCAGGGCAAATCATCCTCGCCGCTCCCTCCTTATCACCTTTGTGATAGAAAGCACGCGACCACTCCTCGTACAAAAAACAGTCGCCAATACTCATTGTGTACAGTAATATGAAAAGGATTGCACGCTTAGATAACATTCAGGAATGGTAAGCACATCGTGTGCTGACAGCACATGCAATCAATTCTTATGGTGATTGTTCATAAGGAGAACGGCCGGATGGTCACTGCTTACTCACTCTTCTGCTCTTCCACATATGTGTGTATGCCCAACAATCAATTCGGTATCAACAATGCTCATAAATGTGTTTGTCTAGATGCATATATATTCATAAACCCAAAGGCGGATAATACCAGCTATTCCACATACATAACGTCGCCACATTGAAAGAGGAATTCCGGTCAGTGCTATGGAAACAACAAGACGAAGAGGGATCGCACTGATGTCAGCAGTAGACACTAATCTAAAAGGGAATGGTTGTTTGGTTTCAGCTGGCTGTTGGCAACCGGAGAGAGACAGAGATCTCTTTTATCGTGTTCCATTCGATCCAATTCGGACCAGTCGGCCAGGCTCTTCCCTTTCTTCTTTGACCCCGCGTGAGATATCGCTTCTTTTCTGGAAAAGTCGACAGCTTTAGCTTCCTTTCCAAAGAAAAAGGCAGTACAATAAACATCTCTCGCACGTTTCATATGTTTTCGTTTTTTTTTGTGTTCGCCGAACGAATTCATTCATATTAGAGCGAAGAGAGGGGAACCTCATTTGCAAGAGTTGACCGGTCGCATTCTTCGATGTCCGTCGTACCAGTTGTCCAAGAGGGTCTCGTTATGTTGTGAACATGACAATTTTGTTGTCCATCGAGGTTGCTAAGCAAGTGCGACTGCACGAATACTCAAATATGTGTCACATTATCTACCGCAAATCTTCTGTCCGATTGACATCTCCTTGTACTTGTGCTACATGTGCCTCGTATGTGTCCTAACCGTATTGCCTCATCTGCTGGCTTCGAAAGACTTACTGCTGCCGTGTTTGTCAGGTAAGAGAGTTTTCTGAGCTTTTCTCTTGTTTCTTGAACGAGCTTCTGAGTACACCAGCGGCATTGGCAATTCCTGTGGCAGTCTCTGTGTGAGGGGCATCTCGACCACCATTCTCAGCCGGCCACCACCTGTTCTTTTCTCTCATCCCGCGACCTTTCTCTTTTTCTCAACAGCTTTTCTGTCTCTCTTATATTGTTTCTGTTGCAATGTCTAATTTTGTGCAACTTATATAACCACTACAAATATAATTAGCATAATTAACAATGACAAAAACTGCAGCAGGGCGGCATGTTATCCGGGATATAAGCCGCGCGCGGTCCCACACGGAAATCAATGGTATGGTGGTTTCTGGCCCAGCAGGCATAACAGCTGTTTGCATAAACAGACAGTAAGCATTACTTCATATTTCTCGCATTCTATGTATTTTGTTCTGTGCATACGTTAATTCTCTGCATATTGTGCGAGCAGTGTTTTCTCTCGAGGATCTCTGTCCCGGTTAATTGCCGTGGCCGCGTCACATTTGTTATTTTGTTTTACATTTGTTGATGTGTGTCGAACACGCTCTCCGTCTTTCGTTTTTCATTGATTATTCGGCTTCTTCTCGGTGCTGACTGTTGGTTGCAGGGACGAGATAAGGCGGAAGGGAGGAGAAGGCAGATCGTGGGGTCGGGTTGTGCACTGCCAACCCTTCCAAGCACCGGCCAGACATGCCCGCAGGCGCCTATGATCCGTCCCTCACGTACATCCCCCTTGTAAGTTATATTGCATTTACTGTTCAATGCTTCCATTTTGCATTAATTTACTCGCACTTATTTGATCATTGTTAAAAATGGAGTAAAGTATTAAAACTTACCTGTTTCACACTCTTTTACAAAAATTTCGAAAATAAACAATTGAAGTTGTAAATTTAAAAAAAATAACACATTGATGGCCTTTCTGTTTCAGGTGGGTATGCTGTATATCTTTAATCTGATCGTTGGAACGGGTGCTCTCGCTTTACCGAAGGCTTTTCAAACTGCAGGATGGCTTCTCAGCGTCATTCTGCTCTGCATATCATGTTTTGTTAGGTGGGTATCTTTATCATTTGACCTTTACACAGTTTCGTACAAGTGTTCTTCTTGCCTTTGATTCTTGTGTTGTGGTGTTCGCTTAGCAGTTGTTCTGTGTTCATCTTGTAGCCTTTCTTTCTAAATGACATAACTGTATATGAAAGCGTATGGGTACAGTAATTTCTATATCTTCCAGTTATGTGAGTGCAACATTTGTGATCGAATCGTTGTCGATAGCGAATGCAGTGAATGCGAAGAGGAAACAGGACGAGGAGGATGCGGACGAGTCG
>JACMIJ010000103.1:12727-26018 GCA_014805365.1 Koerneria luziae | reverse complement strand
AATAAATGAAGAAGCCATTCCTTTTCTGAATCCATAAGCCCGAAGGGACAAATATAAATACATGCTAGAAAAAGACATGTGTGCGGGCCAGTTCTCAGCATGAAATGGCAAAATTGCGCATCGTTTGCAAGCATCACCTCACGTAAGAACTCTCGTAATTAACTACAATAGCCGGCACACAGAGTTCTTTGGGTGCTGATGAAACATAAGCACATATCTCTTGGAACATCATTAACAATCCACAAATAGACCGAAGCAGGTGGATGTAATATCAATTTTTCCATTACCATTGTTTAGTTATTAATGTAAAATTTGGAACAAATTCTAGCCAACACCGTTAGCCATAATTCAGACAGACTCGCACAAGAACTTCGCGAACTTTTAGAGCAACTGCAGTCCAACCGATTTCTGTTATTTTTAGAACCTTACTGACGAGGCTTTTAGGTGTCCAGCTGCAATTGTACTCACCAAAAACTATCTTGCCATGCAAATGTCAACACCATTTTTAGCTTAATAAAGCATACTTGCTGACTGTTGTCTTGTACAGATGAGCAGACTATTTCTATTTCGGTTATTCTTTATGCTAAAGTCCCCGTGCAGCCCTGAAGGGAATTCCCTCAACGTGTTGCCAGGTACCATGTTCACGTGTTTTTTTTTCTGAAGCTGCAAACAATATGGCACCCTACTATTTAAAGGACCTGCGAAAATATTATCGCTTTTGCCATTTAATGTCAACACTGTTACCAATCGCAGTTATTTCAACATCCACTAAAATGTTTTTATGGAAAATCGGACCTCCTGGAATGTTTTCAGTACAAAATTTTCAACATCCTGTGCGTTAGTCACATATTAAGAATATGTCTGGTTGTGGCAGATATTTGTGTACAACAGACCCACAACTTATGTGACCGTAAGTATACATGCAACCGGTAGCCTTTGCCTCGAATAGTCAACAGTTTCCGCCCCCCCCCCTCCTTCAATACACTTCCAATTGCATAGCACAGTTGAAAAACAGTTTCCCGCATAAATACCAAAATTATTCGAATTCTACCGATTCCGTTAATCTTTGCTGAGTAGAAAGGCCAATAAATGGACAGTGCATCTTACGCGCAGACAATGACTCATCGTTCTGGCGACACTCTAACCGTTCATCCTTCAACAGTCGTGTCCGATTTGTTCACTCAAATGCAGCCAAAAATATCTGTAAATAACCCACCAGAACGATGCGAATCTAAGTATTTCTTTGCAACTGCGTACTGTATGCTCGTCTCATTAAGTGCTGCTAAGTAGGATAAGAGTCTATTACTTATGCTGATTTCTGAAGTTGGTCAAAAAACAGGCGCAAAACTCAAACTAACCGCGAGTAAACAGACAGTATGATTAACAATCATGACGACAATTTTTTGCACATATGGGGATTAATTGCTATGAGCGAGAGCAGGATACGTCAGCGAAAGTTGAAAATGGAAAGACATCGAGAAGATGAAGAAGAAGCTAAGAGTACAAGCTGCTCCACGTGTAAAAACATATGTCGCTTGAGCTCAGATGTATTCGCAATATACTCAACCGGGTTCAAAGATAAGTCGGTACAACGATACACAGAAACGAGAAAAAAAGAAGACTGTTGATTGCTGTGATAGTAGACAGACATTGACGAGAAGGATGTTCGCCAGTCCACTACCGCCCATTTTCGAGAGGAACTACTACGATGTATTAAATTAATAAACATCTAACGTTAGCTTGGACAAGACATCAAGATGACACACAATTCACAGATTGTTTCTTATTACTTCGGAAACAAAGCTTGTTGAATATGCAACACATTAAAGCCGCTTGTCTACAGCGAACTGTAAAAAAACCAACAAATTGTGAGCGTGACTAGGCGAAGAATTCATGCCGATCAGCCTTCCCTTATTTGACGGAAATGAAACAGATCCAGGAATTTCCCCGTTTACCCTCCACTCCCCCCACACACCAAACAATAAGACGCTGCACGTTTCAATGCAGCCTTCATATGGAAATATGAAGAAAAACACTTTAGGCAAATATGTATACACGTAGTCAGCGCCAGCTGTATGTACGTTAATGTTGTCTTTTCGTATAACATAGGCCAATTGCCAACGTGCATTTTGGCAGGTAAATTTTTTAATGAAAATAATGGTATGGACATACCTGCCGAGGTTCCTCCTCCATAGCAGGAAAACAATCAACTCTCTTGTACTGTCAATCTGAAAAGGGATGCTTTAGCATGCAGTGGAAACTGTCACTTATAACAAAGTGTAAACCCGGACAACTTCCGCCATCGCGATACATCTAGTGTAGGGAGGCGACAATTACTGTGCCCTCAGGATCTCTTCCCTGTGCTCTCACCGATGCAGCCTGATGGATAACAGGACGACGTGACTGTTGTCAAAAAGCGCAAGAGTACAAGCGTGTGCCATCCATGTCTTTGAAGTAGGTGTGAGAGAGATAAAGATAGCACAGCTCATTGCCGAACAAGGTTTTCTTTCGCCGCTAGGTTTTCCTCTATTGCTGCATCAGATGTGTAGTAGGTGATTGGCTAATGAGACCTGCTGGCCGAGTTTATACATTGCACCGCTCAAGTGTTTCCCGTCGGGATGGTGCTCATGAAGAAGGTCATGGCAAAAATTAGTGACAGAAATTGTGGGAATGTCAACAGTAGTGTCGTCCTTTTTGGTACCACTAATAATACGATGTTTGTGAGCGGCTTGTGGCTAACGGCATGTTTTCATCGTGGGTGGTCCGTGTGTGTTAGTCTTAGCCCCAAAGGCATGTGCCACATTTCTGACAGAGGGTATAAAAGTCCTATGGTGGTAGATGATCGTTCTTAACAGTATGTGTAGAAGAACTGTGCAAGCGAAACCCATTTCATTCATGTTTTTTCCTTAACATATTACTGCTAGCCACAAACAAGACGTGGGCTGGCTATCGCACTTCATGCCGTCCATTGTGTAGTAGTGTTCGTCTCCGTCTCGTTCGCCCTTTCAGACGTGTCCGGAGGGGCGCCACTCGAAAATGCACTACATGCATACTGATGAAACTGCTCATGGCCCTTCCCCCGCCAGCAGTTCTTCGGATTCGTTCGTCCCGGCCAAATCCTTTTGTCTGCCCATACATCGGCAATGGGTGAGGATGAAGAAGAAAGGGTGACTAATCGAAGGCATGTAGATGGGGATCGAACTATCGTGTTGAACCGTAGGTGCACTTGGAAAGCCCCAGAAGCGTGTATTTTGTTAGCCCTTCCAGATCGTAAGTTTTTCCGCCAATGGCACACTAGTGCTTGAATGTCATCAGAAGAGCGAGCTAAGAGAGTAAGAACCAGAAGAGAGAGAAAGGAATATACCGTTCGAGGTGGAAATGAAGTGACAAGTGATAGAAGAGGAGAGGCGGGCAAATCGTCACACGGATAACATGAGGACTCGTCTTCTTATAAGTTTCGCCGAAGTCGGGTTGAGGGGGGAGGGGGGGGGGTAGATGAAGCTGGAAGCTGAACACGAGGACGTCGCCGACGAACAAGTGAAGACTCCCCAGGTTGTGACGACACACGCTGATATTGGAAACACTGTGATTCACGCTATTAATAGGGGAAGCAACCGAACGAAACGATGGAGTGGCGGATGGTTATCAGTGGAAACAGCAGATGACGAGAGAAGAAGCAGACGAGAAGCGGCATATTGCAGTGGCAAAGGTCGAGTGAAGCTGGTGATAGACGACAGCACAGAAATGCGGAGATTGTGAAACTCTGCTGATTGTGATGGTGCTGACAAGAGTTACTATGTACTCATACCGAAATATGGCAAATGTATCTATGCTAGAAGACCAATTACCTATGCAAGTTGTAATTGCTAAGAAAGCAATGCCAAAGGATAAGTGAACTTGGAATAGTAAGCTATACTTCTATGTATGAGACAGACAGAGAAGGTGGTCGTTGTTGCCTCTAGCTGAGCTTTGGTTGAGCACTCTGCTCGTACGACGGAATGTGTGTGGATGTCACACGGGCGGTCGTGGTCGACGAATGTCTGGCGAGCGAGTATTTACTGCGTTTCGGTTACGAGGAGGACGTGTGTGTGTCTCTGACAGATGTAGTCTGCTGAGCCAGCTAGATCATCTCGGCTCGACTTCACAAAGTCGCCTTATGCTAGGAGTACGGAGAGGTGTAAAGCGCTTCGAGTAGTTTCTATGCGCAGGCGGATGTATCCGCGCGGATCATGGCTTAACATTTGAGGCAGTGTTTTGAAATAAAGAGGTATAAAATTTTTCGCCTTCTGGAAAGTTCCATGGAAAGTTCTAGATTGGCTAGGACACTGAACCATGTTTATCTGGCGCTGAGGAACTAGTAATTTCTTTAAGCTGATTTTTTTTTAAATGAACCTATGCCAACAGTTCAGTGAAACAGTCATGAAGACAAGGTAGTGGTCCACTATCGGAGGGGTTTCCCGGTGGGAGGCACTAATGAGTAAGGACACTCAGGAATATGTATGGCAGACTAACTCCAAAAGGCACGAATTTCATGGACATGATGAAATTGTTCTTAGAACCGTAACCTTCAGGACCCAATGTTCCCCCAAACATGACATTATGATATCTCAGATGATGAAGCTTGTGTGTTTTCTGCGCGCCTACGTATGAGCAGGATGCAACAATCCGCATCGGGAATGTTCGTCATCCAAAAATAACCGCGAATTAGCACATACACATGCGTAGAAAAATAAGAAGAGGATCTTTAGAAAGAAGATGCATTTTCCGGCTTCGGCTACAACAACACACACAGACACACGTGTGTACCACAAGCACAAACTTACTTGTACTAGTGTGTGTCGACTCTTCATGGGAGAAGTGCTGGTACCTGCAACAACTGTAGTGAGTGAACTACATTACTTGGACAGTTTCGAAATTGAACTCAGCAACATATCGCATCTTCCGATAAGGAGAGTTACATTGTAAATTGTTTCACTATTTTGAGAGCTAAATGGGTTTTTACCAAGCTTATGATGTCAAAGATGTTCCTTACCTAACTCGCATGAACGTTACAACAGGACGTCGAACATCCGCCGAAAGCTCCCAGAGGGGACGAACGCGTGTGGAGGGGACGCCGCACCGATACCTTGCCTCTGAATCAGGATGGAGATCAGTACATTGACGGTCAGAACAATTTGTTCCGCGAAACGGTAAAAGTTGCAACAAATTTCCTTATGTACGTAGATTCACACGCCTGCGTTACAGTATCGCGATCATGGAATGCGAAAGAAAATAGAGAAAGGATAGTGCATATGTATTAAGTGGAAGCAAGATAAAAGGTAAAGAATTAGCAATGATAAGCGATATGCGTGGAAGAGTAATATCGTGTCAGACGTTTTGGTTCAGCTAACACTAGGTCATTCATTCGCTAAAAGCGAGACAAGGAAGATTTTTAGAAAAAAAGGAAAATCGTTTTTTCGCTGATAATGCGGAACATGCTTGAGGACAAAGCGGTCAATATCCTTAGCCCGCTTATAGGATCAAAGTCAGGCAAATCTCGGATTCTCGCGCATGAACACAACGGAAATTAGTGAGTGTGTGGATCAAGCAGATATGAATGCCGGGAAAAAAGAAGAGATCTGTTTCGCGTGGGAAGAAGACAATTCATCCGAATGTTGTAACAGCCAACAAAAAACAACAAGCATATATTGATATGTACGCACATGATAATACTCGCCGGCGTTCTAGAACTCCCATAATAGGGTTGTTATACTGCGGACAAACGACTCATATGCCAAGTAACCGAGAAAGTGGAAGGGTTCTGTATGCCCATACATCTGATCAAAACACATTCGTTTGTTTATAGGGAATCTGGTTAATGGAGACATCATTCGGTTTCACGAGATCGAACGTCTTTCTATAGACAGTCTTCAAACTGCCGATCTACACATGAACGTATGCGCTGCTCCATTCATCCTCTATTGCGAGTGATTACCGTAGTCTGAGTTGCTGTTGCTGGGAACATGGGTGGCACACATACACACATATGCCCTTGTCTGGGGGTGATATTATCCTAATGCTTGGCGAGTCGAACTCACGCAAACTACTTACTTATGCCGCCAAATAAACTAATGAATGATTATGCAGAGAGAGAAACTTCCTTAGATTTCCATTAATGAGGAGTAAGTGATAGAACGCTCACGTTGTATTCAACTCTTCACCTCGGGCATGAAGTAAAAAAGTAGTAAAAAGCAAAAAGTAAGGAAAAACTAGTAAAAACTCAGAGCTTAACCAGCACTAATCCAGACATAGGTGTTGTTGTTGGAGACCTAATTAAGGCTGCCCTGAAGAATTAATGTGAAGTTCTTCAACGCTCAATTCTGTTTTTTGACGAAATTATAGTAATCATCATAATCGTGTTAAGACAAATTGTATAGTACAAGTGCACATCACCCACTCCTCTCAGTGCTCTCATTATGTAATCATGTAGTTAAGCTGTACAAACGGCGAACTTAGGATGAACGATTAAACTTGGGGAGGTAAATGCTACATCAACTCTAATCAATCTATACCCAGAGAAAGATAAGCCTCAAGGGGAGTGCCTGAGTGTCTAAAACACTCATTTTTTCAGAGTTAATTATTTCGTAAACCTATTGAAAGAATGCAGCAAAGACTTTCAAAATCTGAGATTTATTTTTCTCTGAATAGGCCCCATAATTACTAAGATGTACATTGATCGTTGTGTTCGTTCACGACAATTCAATCGATGGCGAGTTGTGAGCAGCCTCTAGTCATCTCTATGTACACGAGTTGGTGATCTCAGTGCCAGACAAGAGTGAACCCGGATGGGATTGGCGGGAGACCACCTGCATATTCAATGGCCGAATCGTGGAATTCTCTACTACTGGTCACGAGCATCGGACGATCTCTATGCACATACATATACATATACATATACATATACATTTGTAGCGAGAGAGTACAATCTCAACTTTTCGACTCGTCACGTTGCCCTCTCTGTCTGCATATAATAGGCTACAATGTGCGTGTAAATCCGAGTGTGAGTGTCTTTTTCCTTGCTACTACGACTATTTGTAGAGGTTCTATGATGACCAGACATTCCCACTGCGCGTGAAATTGAGCTGGTTCGAGGGAGACAGAATACTCGAGTAACGAAAAACGTACTATTAAAACTGGCAAAAACCTACGGTTTTTCGTAATACGCTCTAATTATAAGATGATGAATAGGAACTAGTAGAGATATTAAGGTATTGACGATGCAGCCGGTACTAGTTGTAAGGAGTTGTGCGAACGCGCTTCGCTTATGTATGCACGTGTGAATCTTCTTCATTCACACCTTCCCCTGCCAAGAACATCTTGCACCAAATAGAGGAACGCCCGCAATTGAAGCCATCGGAGGAAATGCACTTATGGTTTAGAATTTCGGGAGCTCGGCCAGTGGCGCCCTCACTCCCTCCCTCCCTCTCTCTCCCCGGCACAAATGCCACCACTGAAGAACAACAAAAGCAAGCGGAACATGAGCTGGAATTCCAGCGCAACCTGAGAATGTATAACTTGTAAGACATTCGGCCCCGAAAAGAGAAAATACGACAAAAGGTCACAGATAGAACTGGGACGTGTGTATTACATTGCAAAAAAGGAAGCACGCTTGCAACAAACAGAAGATATACATATGGTGTACTTTAGAATATGTCCGAAAAATGTGAATATCCTACTTCTGAATTGAGATCGCTGTGCACTCTATAGGCACATGACAATAACCGTAATTGTACACAATGCAAAAATATGCAAAGAAAACCGAAAAAGATGCGACACGTCGCTTGTTCTTTTTTATATTTAAAAAAAAATTACGAAAATTTGAAACAGACGACATCTGCGCATAATTCGGTGACTTTTCGCGGTTCAAAAGAAGTTTGTCAAAAAGTTTCTTTCGCATGAGTCCACCGACGCATGGCACATGTGCAGATGCTCACAATTAGAAGAACAATGCAAAATGTCCTCGGCAATACAACATCTGAAGACAGGCGACAATAAACGGGTTGCATTATAGAAACCGCCTTAGCTAAAAAAGGTTACAATTCTGCAATCTAATAGGGTTAGTACTCATTCATACAAAAAAACCGGGAAAATATGTCTGTGAAGAAATAGAACACAGAAGAAATAAAGGAAGCGGATGAAGGAGGAGGAGAAGGACCAGCATGACGAACAACAAAATCAACAATGCACTAATGCCATGCTAACCATGGAACTGAGATTCGACTAGACTAGAAAAAAGCGCGAGCGCCCGTGCTAGACTTGAAATGTCATCTGGAGTAAGTTCCCACCCCGTGTCCCAAGACACTCTCGGCGGCGAAAAGCTACGAGCTGATGCGGGCAACCACGATGGGACCGACTCATTCTGATGTTGCTATTATTTCCCGTTGCACTCTTGTTACGCGCATTAGACAAGCCATGAAAAACAGTTGTTGTTGAACTCGCACGAATTGTTTCTACGAGGATGTCAGTTGCCATTCGAACTGTCCTCTCTCTTTCTCTCACTCTTTCGCTCACTCGTTCTCTCACTAACTCTCTCTCCCTCTCTCTCCATGATCCAGTCTCACAATTCTTGCAAGCATTTCGATTTCTCAATGCACTTGCAGCAAACAGCTTTTTGCACACATACACACTTTTTGCCGCTATCTTGTCTAGCAGCAAGTCTGAACTGGATGACGTCATCGACTTGTTTTTTTCTCTCTTGTTGACCATAATGGGGTAATAGCACAACTAGATCAGTGCGACAATGGGTGTGTCGGCTCCTCTCTAACCGTCTGGCACCTACAGATTCGCACGCTCTCGCGCACATTTTCTCCCTTTAAATGCACCGTAAGTTTGTTGGAGAAAAGAGGAAGCGAATTGTAAATGGGGACAACCCCGGCGAAATAGGTGAAGATCGAGAGAATAATGAGTGGAGATCGACATCCACCTTCTTCTTCTTTTAAAACCTTCAGCTGCATATTTATGATTGTGCGTACAATGTTGCACTATGCATGCTTCTAACATTTTAGCTTGATCCTGTTGAAATTGGTTTCGTGAAACTTGTGAAGCTGAAAAACTGGAAGAAAACGAAAGTTGTTCCATGAACGCTTCAAAGCAATTCGCTACTCTTTTCCTCTTCATTACGAATGTAAGATACACGCATCCTCCCTCATTTCATGTGATCATCAACATGCATCTTTTTAACCACTTAACCTCTGCCGCATTGATTTTTAAAGTTTATGCAAGAAACTGCGAACATCACTTGTCCTCGCGTTTTAATGTGTAATTTTGCATGTTCTCGCTAGTCCAGATAACTAGACAATACACACCGCAAGTAGAAACGAGACGGCTGGTGAAAGCAGCCGAGACGCGTGTTGGTTGTGATGGAAGACAACGTCGGGAATTGCGGAAGTGCTTCCAGGTGCATTCCCATACAATAATGTTGCAGCAGCAGAGAATGATTCATGGATGTAAGTTGTATTATCTCTTGGAAGCAAACAATGTACTGATTTGGTAAGTCGTGGAAAAGAAACTGCCACGTCCAAATAATGGAATGAATAAATGTAAATTGTTAATGTTTTCAAATATAAAAGGCACGCGCGTTTTTGCCGTGCGCTAAATCGCATATGCCAAATCGTGGTCACGATGCAGCAATGTTTTCTATGATGCGCGTAGTAGATCCCCTCTGTATCTGCACGGTTTTGGACCAGCAAGCACCGCGCGCTTCATATGTTCTCAATTGGTCGTTCTCGCTCTTCTCACCTGGAGCCACACCCAGTCTGCGATTGGGCGTCGCCTCCTGCGCACAAATCAACAAGCATGAACTGTCACACGTATGCACACTTTCTCTCTCTCTCTCTCTTTCTCTCTCGCTCTCTCTCTCTCTCTCTCTCCTCACTCTTGAATGGTTCTCGTGCCAGCTCAAGGTTCTTCGCAATCGTTAATACAACTCGGCATAAAGACAAACTCTATGGATCAAATGAGCAATTGTTGATAAAAGACGAAAACAAGGATGGATTCCGATAGAGGAAAAGCTGAAATAAGCAGGCGGGATAATGAGTTCGCCATTGCAGCCGAATAGTGATAAACACAGGAACAGCAGTGATAAAGGACAGGGAGAGAGAATATCGGTCAGTTGGGGGATACGGTGTGCGGGTGGATGAAGGGACAAGGAACTGCAACCAAAAAAAGAGCCAAGCAGAGAATTACGGTACAATCAGCAAGAGAGTTCCGCCGGAGGACACGCCTTGTTTGTGGTAATTGATTTGCGGTTCTCTTGTACATTGAGCCTTTACGTCTAACAATGTCTTCATCGTTATCTGTACCAAATGTTTCTGCTGCTATTTACAATAAGATTCTTGACGATCCCATAGTGCACAAGAAATAATTTATGAAAAAATAACGTGTAGTAACTGTCTTTCGCCAACAAACTGTAGTTTTGTTCCTTCTGGGAAACAAAAAATTATAATACCAAGAAGTTGCACGATGGTCAAAGTATGAGCTTGTGCGGTAATGATTTTGCCCGAAGATACATCCATTTTTATGCACTGTTGAAGTGCAATTTTACATTACACCATGTGTGATTGTTCACTATATCCCGTGTGATTATGTTGCCAGGTCGTGCAACTTCGACGCATTTCTTCCGAATCTGCATTCGTGCGTTCGTATTGGGAATTGCTGCGGGAGGACACGAACATGTTCATGGGCGAATGTGAAGAAGACTAATGAGCAGCCGCATATAGAGACAATGCCGGGTGAGTGTTCGGCTTCGGAAAGCAAGACGGCGAGTAAGCGAGGGATCAGCGTTTGTTTTTTTCTCTTGCGTCGTGCTGCTTTTCTTCCGTTCGCATTTGTCTTGTGGGGACGAGCTCTTGATCTCGCCTCGCCTCCATAATACAGCCGCACACATACACACACACACACACGAATACATACGCTCATTTTGAAGGTGGATGATAGAGTGTACGGCAACGGCTGGCAAGTGAACACTAGCGAGTGACGAAAGTGTCTGCTGGCCTCGGGCAAAACGAGTGATGATAGGTGATAGTCAACCCTCCTTACTACGATCCTTATCACTACTACAAAGTTCTACTAAATACCGGTTGCTGTCACACAAATTCTTGAGAGAAGTGATTAGAACAGCAAACAACAGTTGCTATCCGATATCACCGCGAAAGTAGTTGTAACGTACAAAAGTGATGATAGCGAAAGTCGCACCAAGAACACAGAAACATTAGCCTATAACGAGGCAACATGCGTACGCGATACCAATGGAAGAAGAAAAGAGTGTTTGCAGCAATGGCTGACTTCTTCTGCTCAAAATGCCTGGCTGGCGTCCCTTTTTTTGGCGGACAGCTTGACACTACGAGAAAGGCTGCGAAATATTCATGAAGCCTTGCTTTGTACACCAGTGGAAGTGAAGAGAGAAGTCGGCAACAGAACAGAAGAGACGCGGAAACAATGGAGGAGAGATGCAGAGACGCAGAAGGTTCTAAAATACGCTGCATACAAGTTGTACAAGTAATAATGTTGGATATGAGACTAGGCACAAGAAGGCTGGTGTGTGCCGATATTCTGGCTTCATAGTTCAAAGAAGATAACCGTCGTCCACTTCACACCCTCCCTCGCAGTCCATTTTTTGCGGCTTACTGAAGTCATATGCGCGAAATCATGTGTTGGGCAGTAAAGAATGTTCTGGATAAATTTTATTAAAAGAAGCCTAAAAAAGGGTTGCTTTTTGAATCGGTGCCATAACTCGAATGAAGCGGTTTGTTATTTTGGTATTATTCACAAGTATTCAAACATAAACTCCAAATATGCATATATATTCTCTTTTATTGTAAAGGCCAAAAATAAATGATATTCCCATTGAAAAAGGCTAAGTGGGTGAATTACTTCTTCTATGCATACAATGGGCAGATGGGTTAAATACCTCGGTCGAAGAGCTCTACAATTCTATAAGCCTACATAACATATGTCGCCATAAAGTGCGATTTTCCTTGAACGAGGAACCCCCAGAAGGGTTGGCGGGCAGGAGATGTCCAGTTGGCCGGGGAAGGTGATAGTATGCCTCTTCTTCTTCTTCGTCGCATATGCAAGTGCGTATTTCTCAGGAGGCGGAAGTGGAAGGTGCAGCGCCGTCGGTCGGCGTGTAGCGTGTGAATCAGATATGCCACGAAATGCACGCTCACTGACTCGCAAATCAAATGATGCGCATTCCGATGCCGGTGTAGCGTCATACTAGATCACCCTCACTACTACCACACAAGTAGTGCCCAATTGCAGCTCACACCATTAAAGCAGGCCGGAAAATGTTGCTTTGTGTTAGCACAACTGCGTGTATAAGGGGTCTACAACTTCTGTGAAGGGGGCAACTATATAAGGAAATGGTGGAACTTGCCTACGAGGATTCATGGTTTCCGACCTCCTTTAAGAAAACAGCATTCCCGCACAGGCAGAACCGCAATACAGCAAGAAAGTTTGAGCGAGACGTTCGGTGGACTTCTGAGTGATAGCTGCTCGCAGCTCAGCGAGATCAGATGTCACTGGTGCGACGACGGCGTCACGAACTAATGTTTTATGATACGGCTGTTAATGAAGAGCTGATGCTATATGCTAATCTGCGTGTGGAGGTGGTGCTTATTTTGGGCATTTTGATGCAATCACCAATGAGCGGATAAATTCTCCGTGTACGCGCGCAGTTCACCGACACGGCCCGGGCATTCAAGACGAGCGGTCGGACTGTCACATAGCCGAGAACCGTGAAACTGTGAACATTGATCAGTTGGTAAAGTCAACAAGTTCGACGGGCTGCCGTACACCTTTTTCGGTCAATTCGTGTTTGTGTGTGTGTGTAGACACATGATGCACATGACATCAATCGCTAGTACGGGAACGGTGCTCTGTGTACATATTGCTGTTACAATTCTTCATTGATCAGAGCTCAGCGGGATAGAATTGCCTTGCGGCGTTCAAATCACCAGCTGTAGTTCCTTGATACATTTTCCACACAAAAACATTCGCTTTGTAGCGAAACTTCATTCGTTGTGCTACGCAAGCACACACCGTATTACTCGAATGTCTGACACTTGAGTTAACAGCAATGTGTATATGTGTGTGTGGTGAACAAAAGGAAAAAGACTGCAAAAAGCATTGCGCTCTAATTCGCTCACCCCTCGGGGATACGGTAATCATCCAGTCATATGGGGGCAGCTCCATATGATATACATGCGCAATAACAGCAAACGATTTGTGATAATGCGAATGAACGAGTATG
>JACMIJ010000103.1:0-10430 GCA_014805365.1 Koerneria luziae | reverse complement strand
TCGAGCCTTCCGATGCAGTACAGTATGATTGACAGTGGGCCACGTGGAGGACGTGCAGTGCGGTCACCCATTCTTGGGCATTGCGGTTGTGATCGTGGCTATGTTCAAGCAAATGATAAATACAACGTAAACGAGAATGTATTTTCATGTTAATTATATTAGTAGCATACCAAAACTGTCAACATTTTGTTATTACAACGAACAGCCCTTTTCTGTGAAATTTTCTGAAAATTCCCTGCCCTAAACCTTTGTAAAACATTGACTGAACAAACTGTCGTACTTTTGACATAAGACTCTTGACAGCGCAATTGGCCCACTACTGTTCCTGAATTACCGTGACTGTTCCTCTCTTGTGCAGATCAAGAACTCAGCCACAACGTAGCATGTATCAAAGGTCCTTTCACATTTCACGATTAACATGCACTTCAGGGCAATATCCGAAATGGCGAAAGTGTTCTTAGCAAATCAGAAATCTCCATCGAGGAACCCTCTGATTACGGGGAAAACATTTACCTGTAAAAATTTCAGCTGAAGAATGGGTTAAGCACTGTCGCATGTGGCAATTCCCATTTGGAACTTAATTTCTTTATCTTAATGGTCTACCCATGATCAATGTAGCAACCGATGACTAACCTTGTACAGTCAGATTCATTCAGGTGTAGCTTAGCACACCCTGCCGGGTGCTACCAGAAGAATGGGAACAGAAGCTCTCGTCCCTAGACACGCAAAAACTAGAGAATAGCCAAGCACCCTGCCGTTTATTCTATTCTAATAACTCAAATGACTACTAAGCTGGGCAAAAGGAGCAAATTAACCTCGCAGCTTTAGCTTGTTAAGCTTAAGAGAGGGCGGCAGGACATAGAATATGTACGGTGAGCAATGTTGCTATCAGTGACGGTCTGCAATAGTTACAGGAGAAGTTGCAAATGTCGAATCGGAAAAGTGTACTCGTTCTTTCTCACTCACTCACTCTCCCAAAAAGGGACGGCGGATGGAGTTCTTGGAGAGATATGAATCCCCCGAGGGTCCGACGGCAGTCAAACGGCCGCCCGCTTCAGAGTGTTTTTCCGGCTCCCACCGAACACAAACTTTTTTTTCGAAGATCGTAGATTTTCACTATCAACTATTACCAGATATGATTATTACGACGGTAACAATGAACAAGTGCATGACGAACAATAATATGTTTTCCCCATATCATACGTGCTCCTACGGTTGAGTAAGCCAATTGAGAACCTTAATGGGCAATACCACACAAGCATGTAAAGGTGTGTATCTTCCTCGAGCTATAATTCTAATAGTAGTATAACAGTTGATGCCTAAAGCGATGGCTCCACCAGACAGTTTTCTTGCTGTTCAGACGAGCTGCGTGTTCATGCAACAATACTCGTTCTCTCTCTCTCTTTTTCCTCCGTCCTCTGTCTCAGCCAGTTGCTTGCTGCTGCTGCTTCTACGATGAACACCAGAACAGCGCGAGAGTGTATGTCCGCTACGGGCGGCAGCCGGCGAAATAGTGTGCGAAACGCGGAGAGCATACACGATGGCCAGAGCAGCAGAGAGCGAAGAATGAGGGGCTGAACATGCAAGACTGACTGATATTTCGGGCCCCTGGAGGGTTTTCGAACGAGCCGGAGGAAAAAGGTTCACGCACCAAGAAGAAGATTATACGATCGTGGGGAGGGTGGAAGTGAAAAGACACACATTGCATGTTGAAAGGGACTTGGAACAAGATAGTGTGCATGTAAGGGAATAAGCAAATGACGCTGTTGATTACAGTTCCATCGGATCATCATGGGAGCATATAGGTATATCAGCTGAACGGGCTCTGCAACCAGTGCTTGAAGAACAACTTATCTTACTGCTTATCTTACTGATGTATTCCTGTGCAACAAGTGGACATTAGCCACTATAACTTACTTAAGAACCCACCCTCTCACTAATGAAGCCTTGCCTCGTGTACTTTGCCGTTGAATGAATCAGCCGCAGTTGCAACGTGTCTTGCAATTACTGGCAGTTAAGAAGCATTGCGTGTTACCTGCTTAGCATTCATCAAATGCGAACACAATGCAGTCATTTGTTCTGTTCTTTTACTACGGGCGCACACACACCAGTGACAGTGTACGAAACTGAGAGCCCGAAAGAGTGAGAAAAATAGGAAAAATGAGAAAAAAAGAAGAAGAAGAAGAAGAGTATCTCTAGCACACGGTGATAGAACGACGATACAGAGTGTGGGTGGTAGCCGGCCGGTGAACGGAGAGAGTACTCACCGCACGCATTATCAGTGACAACAAGTACGCATTGTTTGCAAAACGTGGGTGACCAAACTCCGCGAGAAGCCACACACAGAGAAAGAAACCGTTTCGGGCTTTTGCCTATCAAGGTGCGGCTATCAACGGCAATATATGACACTCAGATTAATTCAAAGAGCAAAAATCCATCCACTTACTGTACCAGTTTCATTGAGTGTCTAAGCATTGCACAATCGAAAAGATTGTTGTTGTAGAAGCTATTATTAGATACTTGAATAGTGTGTACTTAATACTAAGCAACAATAAGCAGCCAAAGGTGTCCACTCGACGACCGAGTGAACGGGAGCCGACAGCCACCTTTCGCCGGCAGCGCACACACGAAGATGTACTGCATTGAACATCGCCGAACTTGTGTGAATCTGCCCCTTTAATGTGATTCGGTCGCCTTTTTTTTCGAATCCGTGGCCGTATTCTCGGAACACTCGCACATTGAGGACGAGCGGCAGCTCACACTCGTGTCTGTCTGCTCCGCCGACAACAATCACCATTGACACCTGGTCAATTGAACCCACCCAACATCGCGCCATACAATACTGTCACGGTTAGCTGTAATCTTCTCAATGAAGCGATGCTATTACAATACTCGGAAACGCTGCCGGCATTCTCAATGTGATAATAAAAGCGAGAAGAAGCAGCCATAGACACAGTTTGAAGAAAGGCCTGAATAGAAAAGCTCACCTGGCACTGCCAGAAAAAAAGCGCAACGAGACACCAGACAGGCTGGAGAGAGAGGACGCGTCTTACTCATACGATATTCGGTGTAGAGTAGGCAGCATATAATGGACGGAACAAGAATCAGTCATACAATGCAAGTCTCGATGATCGGACTCAAACCACCGACAACCAACGAAGCGCTTGAAAAGCTGCAAAAAGAGCAATCTCACAACGGACGGATGGAATTGTAAGTCGGCCAGTCGCCTTCTTCTGCTTTTCCTCGTACGAGAAGCTGAAAAGCAACAGTATAGAATGACAATGGCGTGACGTTCGTATAAGCGATCAATAATGTATCGCGCAAAGTATCAGCAGACTGTAAAAGTAGAAAAGTGTACTATTCGGACGCGATATTTACCGATTCACAAGAGCACATCAACCTATAGAAAGGGGAGGAGGAGGCAGTCTGAACTTTGCTCTGAACTGCAAACGTGTCTGAACTTTTTGTGCGTTTACTGTAAATTGCGCATCAAGAGCCGTCTGCACTCTTGTAATGCGGTCATTCGCCGTTTTGTCCTAAGGAACCTCCTCTTTCCTAATCTTGTTGTCGCCGAAGCGAAAAAAACTTTTACTATGAACGAAGAAGACATTTTGATCTGTACATGGTAGAATATTACGTGTCTGCTGAAGATTAATATCCAACTGGGTTTAAGCAGTTCAGAATGTTTTAATACAACAACATGCATATGTATGATACCCCTTCCTATAGACAGTGGCCCACAAAACATATGCTAAGCGTGCCATGCTGCTCTTTTGCCGAAAGCTTTCGCCATAAGATTGAAACAAGGTTTACGGACGCTTTAATTACAATTTGAGCACTCCGTGATTGTCGTTGACATCTTCATCAGGGCGGCGGCCGTTCAGTATCACGACGAATGTCATTATTGGACGACACAAGAAAACGCAGCCCCGACCCGTTGTGCGGACGCAATTCGAGCAACGACAAACGAACGCCTTTTTTCGCCTTTTATTGCCAACGTAGAGCAGCAGATGCACATGTCCTTTGTCGCACTCGCAACTGCCAATCGGATGCTCTGTCAAAACGCTGATGTCTCTTCGGTCAATGAAGGAATTCCATTGCAATTTGTTTCTTTCAGGTTACTTCAATGCAGATCAACCGAATCAAGCTGAGTTTTGGTTCCAGGGAAATACATCGGAATTGAAAGCTACGACAAGGCACCAGTAACCGGAAACTAGTAAGGCTGGCCGGCCGAACGCCGTCAAGCATAGCCAACGCTCTGATTCAAGAAAAGCGACAGAGAGACGTTCAAAATGAGCCGTGCCGTTAGATGAAGCTTCGAGAGTGCGGCAGAAAGAGTACTCTGAAGAAGGCGTGCAGGCCGCCTACACGCCTTTCATTCAATTGACAGAAAACAATCAGGTACGACCGAGAGAAGAAGACATGGCGAATGTTGCCATGTGCTCGAGAAATCCACGTGAACGCACAATGCAAAGCAAAATGTGCGCTCCTCTTGTTCTGTGCCTCCGAGGACAGTGCATGTGATACTTGAGATATTTAAGTTCTATTTTTTCTCTACTCTTAAAAATTACAAAGTGCTTTATTTATTGCTCTAATCAAAATAAGTTTTGATTTCAAGCTTCTTAGAAAGTAAATTAACCATCTGTTTCACAAATTGCATGCAACGTGCAAATGTATTCATACACCACTTAATATGGTTATTTCGTTTCATTACGCGCCTTTTGAATGCTCCTCTTGCAAAATGAGTCGTTTTCTATCAGGCCGCGTACATTCTAATCCCGGCATTTGGGTGTTTTCTGCTGGACGCGTTCATTTTCGTTTAGACAATTGCGACTACTGTTACCTTTAGCTATTAGAATAGTGATTTAGGATAGGAACCCCTAATATCCAGCATTCGAACGAGTAATTCTATGGCCATTTTTGCGCTTCTCTCGCAGACTTCCGACAAATATCTACTATTGTCGGCATACGTAAGATGCCAATACATAAACGAATGGGTGAAAGCGGCGGCCGACGGATGCCGGGCTTTTGAGCTTAAAATTGGTGGAAAAGAACTGGCTGTTGAACGTGATGGTGTATACGTATATACATAGCAAAGGAACACGAAAGAAGAGTGTACGCGAAAGATGAGATGTGCAGAGAAGAATGGATGCAACGATGAAGAAGCGAATATGGAAGAGATGTAAAGTAAAAGTGACTGAGTAACTTCAAATAGCAGTAGAAAACAAATGACATTTGTGCAAATTCTTGAATGCTTACGATAACCACGCACGATATATGAATATGGTATAGTTAACAGATCTTATGTTACAGATTAATTGGCATTGCAAGTGATGGCAACAATATTGAGAAAAAATATTGCAACCCTCAGCAGAAAAGCTTAGCAGACAAACGGCAGAGACATGTACGCAATTGTCAAAAATCACGTAACGTAAATATCTCATGGATTGAAATAGAGACATACGACTGCGTCCATTGTGAAAATTGTCTCTTCCCTTTATCATACTTGAACAGAAGTGTGCATCCTATGATAAACATAGTTGCACGTTAGCAACGTTACGTCGTTCTTGCAGCGCCCATAAAGGCATTTGCCGTAAAAACAATTTTGCATTCAAGTCAAATTTCCCTTAATAGCCGTGTGTTCGCACATTAAAAAATAGTGGAACCTAAATGCGTAAGCGACGGCTTCGCCGTTCCCTCTCCTTCGCATCTTCCCATTCATCTGCAACATATTCAATGGGAGGCCGCTTGGAGGGAGTGTTCGGCAAGCTGGATTGAAGGACCAGATACGCTGGGAGGGCCAACCATTTCGACGAATAGGAAGGCACAACTTCCAGTCATCGAAACATCAAGCACAACCTAAGCACTCTTGAATGATGTTCTGAAGAACGGTAAGCTTTTTTATCACGAGGATCGCTTTCTGTTCAACCCAGTCCTGTACTCGCCACTCGCCGTTCTTCTCCAGTCTCCGCACGTTTGCCAATCATTGGTCTTTCTAAGCAAAAGAAGCGAAAAAAGCCGTGGCTGCTGTTTCTGCTGCCTGGGGCACATTCCTCCTCCTCCTCTTTTTTTTCGAGTGGACAACGCGTTCTCTTCGTGGGCAGCGTACGCAGCCCGAGACGGAAGCTAATTATTCTCTTCTGGTATCCGCTGGCTCCCCGGAGGCATTCCTCCTTCTGTCGTAGCAGTAGGAACACGTTTTCCTCCTCTACTTATCACCCAACCTACGCCTCCCTCCCGCAGTTTCGTGCACCGAAAAAGACACGCTTTGCAACGATATTGCATCGGAACGCCAATCAGGCGTATATACAATATGGTAATTGCAGTGTGTACAAGGCGAGAACGTGAGCGTGTACTATTACATGTATAAATGAGAAGAAACTCGCTCACTCGAAACAAACAAGCCATCAAGCAACTAGAAGGGCATGCGTAGAATGTGATTGGGTACCTTATAAGCACAGAAAACAAAAACAGTTGCCAACCACACCACTATTCCATATTCATAATACAGCAGATTCATTCGAAGCTGACAGGCTCCTGTTGCTTTGTGATCCCCATCAGCTAATGTGTTCTTTGAAATCGCAACTCGAACAAAATTGACCAATTGGGCGATTAAAATACCTCAACAACGAAAGCGACCAAGCTGATTGGATAACAGCCATGTATGGAAACACAGCGATTGCGTACGTTTCTCTATCACAGGCAATGAGGATACGCTGAACAAGTGTTAATAATGTTTTGCAAGCTAACCATTGGCTTAGTGGGCTGTGAGAAATGAAATATAAAAAGTCATTTTGAAAAACACGTCATTGCCATTCCACTACTTCCACCCCATCCTCCTTCCTGATGAGTTTTTCCGAACTTGGTAGCACGCTGCACTACAGTTCCCCTTCTCTCTGTCTCTACTATCCTAATTGTAAGCTACACAGCAGTTACATGAACAGCAATAAAAACTGTGTCATTTCGAACAACCAAAATACTATTCGGGCTACGGTAAATAAATCTTCTGAAAAATTCTACTCAGAAGAGTTTTGAATGGAGAAAGTAAATGTCCGCTTGGCGTGGGCCTCTCGCCACTTCGTTCCGATTCTTCGCTTCATCCGCACAAATAGAAGGGCATGCGTAGAATGTGATTACGCCTAGCGAACATCAAATTCAGAAGATGGCTAAAGGCGCGTTTTTTTCCGCTTTCGAACCCACACCGGAATGAACAAAGATGAAGATGCCGAAACGGTTGCGTGCACAGCCACGACAGCTACAGTAGGAATCAAAGGAAAACTTGCTCGTAAGCAGTGCTGAACATGAAACCAAAAAAAACAGAAATGAAAGCCACAATACGTTCGCCCTCTCACCTCGTCGGCTTAGAGAAGGAACAGCTGGCTGCGATTCTATCAGCCAGCCATTTTTCACACCAACGGCAATTGCAGCAGAACAGTTGCAAACGCACGACGTATTATGGTTGGAGTGCAAAAACAACAACAACCACTTCTTCTAGGGCCGTAATGAAAAAAGGAAGGCGTTCAGAGGAGATGATATGGAGGGAGAAGCCCTCATCGTCCTCCCTCCTCTCCCTGCCAGCTTGCCCGTCCCTTCCCTCGCCCGCTGCTGCTCCTTTTTTTTCGTTCGTTCACGAACAAAATGCACCCCCATTTAAGCGTGTTTGTGTGCATGTGTATAGTGATGACACATTGCGGAGACGACGACGACGCGTTCAAATGAAACTGGACGACGGAAGAGGAAGAACGGCAGGGAGAGGTCGAGGAAGAGGACCAGACAAGAACCAACGGCAGACGGTTACCGTAGAGCATATGTGTCATTCATCAAAACAATGCGAAATCTACAGCTGACAATATGTTTGCGCTAACAGCCATACTTCACACAGTCACAGAAACAAATGGCGGCGTTCTTTTGAAAGGGGATGATGTTTTCAAGCGTTTTGATAAACATAAGAGCTTTACTCAATTGGAAGGAATGTCATACTTTGGAATAAAGAGGATACGATAACTGAAATCGCGAACTTGTGGCTAAGGCATTTTAGTGGACCAATTTCTACAAATATAAAAACCCATATGCAATGACAATCATCAGCTTGAACGTTGTACTGGAATAGTTGGATGCCATCTGCAAACATGAAACTGCGCCTATGTTCGGCAAATTGGAAGACAAACAGCCACTGTAAGAGCTAAGCTTAACACGTTCACGGATGTCTGTGCAAGTAAATGTACGTACACGAGTTGTCGTTCAGAAGACGCGACTAATCGAAGGAGGGACTCAGGCGATCGAAACCCGAAACTTCTCTCTCTGTTGAGAGTAGTCTAAAAAGAGGGCAGGAACTCCGAAGTGGGGAGAAACTACATGTAATGAGTAAATGAGGAGGAAGTGAAGGAGGAGGAGGACTGAGAGAAGGAGGAACGAGGAACAGGGAAGACGTTTAAGAGGAGGGGTAGGAAGAAGAAAAGGGAAATGGAGGTCGTGATAGAGGAGTGGGAATGAGGAGAAGCACACCACTACGAATCTTTAGCTTTTCGTATAAGCGAGAACTTATGTACGGAAACACAAGAACGTTGAACTACGCCAGTCCAAAGGGCTAATTCGAGGAACACCAACTTTTGGCCGGAAAGCCACCCGTAAGCGGCCAGACGTCGGGGGCCATGTATGCTGCGTCCGGGACACATACGCTCAGTTCGTCCCGCAGCCGCTTTTGCACACACGCACATAAATAATTGCCCAAAATGCGTGTTCGTGTGTGCTTCGAATTGCATTTCATTGTAATCACTTCGAACGCGTATTTTTGGCCGCCGCCCTCCGAACACAGCCGGCGGACGCCGTGGATGTGCAGATTGAAGCGGGCAGTTCACCGATCATCCAGAATATGGAAACTTCCCGAAAGCTCAAAGAAACTTTTGTGTCCTGCTGGATAAGCACGGTTATGTCAAGCAGCAATTACTCACAGCATCAAAGTTCACACCTTTTGCTTTCACTTTATTTTAGAAATGTTACAGTAAACATGTTATTTATCTTTGGTATAAGGACAGTCTCCGCAAGCTTAGCTTACATATCTCCATGTGTTGAAACACGGAGGAAAGATACCTTATTAATGCTTGGGCCGCAAATAATGGAGGCCTGATCCTGATGAAACGGCACTAATCTACAGTTTAAAAAAGAACTGGCGACATACATATTATTGAACCCACAACTGAGGTTCCCGGTTTTTGCTCACATAATTGATGGGTAGATGGATTTATGGAAAAGCCGTGTGAAGGTATTTGAAACAAGAGTGTGTTTTAAGGGGTGTGAAGCAGTTTATATGGCAGTTTCTGGGTGGTGATATTGCGATTCGTACTATGTAAAGCGGGTCTACGTGCAATTTCACACGAATACTCGACATCTCATTACAATCTGTAGCAACTCGTCGCTGTACGGGTGCTTGTGGCACGCTCGCTAATCGTGCTATTGCTCCCCTCCCCACACACACACACATTCTGCGTTCGTCCTTTTCCACGCTTCCTTCCAAACCAAACTAAATTCATAGCCTGCAGCAGAATGCTCGTATTAACCTCTCGATCGCTCACCCTCTCCCTCTCTGACCTCACTTACACTATTATGTTTACCCCTAGAGAGCTTGAAATTGTTTGGACGGTGACCATTAGAGTGGTTGCAGTAGTTCTTTTTACGCTTCTCTAAAAATGAACTATTATTATAGCAACCAACATTAGGCCTGAAGAGATTCAGGAAAAAAATAAGGCTACGGCGATTCGCATAAATGTTGACATTGTAGATGATGAAGGTGTTGCAATCTCTTGAAGTGATATGTTCTGGAGAGAACGCAAGGACAAGAGCTTCGTTCTCTCTACAAAAACGCACTTATGTGATCTTCACAACAGACCGATCGTGCAATAACCTCCGTCATAGTGACTTCCTGGTTCAACAATAAAAGCTGTTGGTTGAGCTACACAGAGCGTATTATCAGTCCGTCATCAGGTCGTCACAAGAACGATTTGTCTCTTTCGGATGACCCGGAACGGCTATCTCACAGGACATGGATCTTATGAATAGTTCAAAATTAAACATGCTTGAGTAGTTCTCCCAAAAACCACACCCCATGAGTGGATGCACACATATGGAATGGTTGAAGCAATGCGCTGTTTAAAGTTTGTTGAATTTTAGTTTTATTGACAAAGTTTTACTTATTTAAATACAATATATCAAAACAAGCTTTTGGGGGTAGTCAGATTGGCTTGACAAACAGAAAAAAAAACCGTTTTGTATTTCTAGAATGCTCTTGACTATATGTCAGGTTCTATGCACGTTTGCATTAAAAATCACTCGTATTCTCAATTCCCCACATACGTCTTTTTTCGGTCTCAAATGGTAGCGTGATCTTATAATGGGACAGCGCAAGTGATGCTACGGAAGAGGTGGAAATGAAT
>JACMIJ010000102.1:4861-25818 GCA_014805365.1 Koerneria luziae | reverse complement strand
TCGACGTGTGCGGAGCCGGGTCCGATCTCGAACTTCGACTTCCTGTGTGCACATGGACACGTCCTCCCAAGGAGGGCTCCCTTCCTCTCTTCTCTCTGCACGCAGATCCCTTCTCCACTCTGGGAATATCTCGCACAAACGTTCGTTTTATTTCACAAATGTTATACAATTTGATAATACCAAACTTCTTAGACCACATGATCAAACTGCGAGATGTCATGTGCATAGATCACTATGGATATGATGTTGCTGACAATAAGGCAAAACGAGAAATATTAGATTATGGGATATGGTGTTCCGTGAAATGGACGAGCTTGGTGACGAATAGCCAGAAACATGGATTGCGGCGGTTGTTAGCGATGAGAATTGTATCCCTGATGTTATTTCTACCTCACAATATCCCTGACATGGAAATGAATTTTAGGCATCTGAAAATTACTGGTAAAACTAAGACTTTTAGCTTTTGTTTGCTGGCGACTGCTTTTGTGCTGTGTATTTCGGTGACCCGAAGTGTTCGCTACTTTAAAAAAGTTTTTTTCGAAAGCACCTAGTCAGATTCGTTAGTGTTAGAGAAGAACACTGCTAACAATAAGGAAATGCCTAATGAGGAAGGATATGAACTCAGTTTAGCGTGTATGAGCTTTTCAATATTAGAATAAGCGAAGTGTGGGGGGGGGTGTGCTCCCTAATGATAAGCCCTCAGTGGTCTCAGTGTCTAGAAGTGACATTCTGGTGTACCTCATTACGGGTCTCCTCCCCTTTCGATTCCCATGAGCATCCCCGCCCCTCCCCAATTTCGGCACTTCAAATGGAATCTCTGCTCGTTTAAATGGACTGGATCAGGAATAGGAACAAAGGATTTAAAAGGTTCTTAAAATTGTGTATGTTATAACTAATATAGGCGATCTTTCGTGTTGCTCGAACGCAGAGCTGGCTGTTTCTTTCTTTCTTCAGGAACCGGGATCTCGCACAGTGCAGCCGTGCGATAACTCCCGTTCTCATAATATTATATGTTTAATATTTGTTCTTGATGGTTATAATCAGAATATGCAAAACGGGGATTAAAAGAGCTATGTATTTTTTTAAATGTTTTCCTTTGCATATATCTTGGAATTGTATAATACAAGTTGTTGCAGATTCGGAGGTGGACCCGCCGTGTCGTCCCTCCATTACTGCGCAGTCTGTGAGAAGAGGGCGAAGACATTGGCTGAGAATCGGGTGGAAGAAGTCCGACGATTGAAGGAACTCGAGAAGAAACTCGCCGAGGAATCTGCGGTCAGTCGGGTTACGGTAGAATGTCACCGGTACTGGTTATTGGGGCAAGGGTACATACAAAAAGGAAAGGTGAGTTCAAATGCGAGGGCCAACCTATCTTGTAGTGAATCAACAAGTGTTTTTATGTATTTTGTTCAATAGGAGCGAATGTTGGTTGGTATTACGGTACTTTGTTGAGAAAGCTGCTCATTGCATATGCAATAAAGGAAGACATTGCTGGGGCGCATCACGTCTTCCTTTTCTTTAATGTCTATCCCATCCGTAATGGTGAAGGATGTTTTTCGCCCAAAGACATGTCGTGCCTGAGATTCTTTTCTGTTCATAGGTCATGTTGCTCTATCTGATAACCCGTGATGGAATGTTCAGAGTGGCGACCCGGTGTTGTACTCGTATCACTTCCCTCCCAACGTGATCCCCCGCGCCTGGTTCGAATCCTGGGAGAAGTTCATCAACGACTCGTCGGCGGAACCTCCCGGTCCCATCGACACGGCTGCCCTCCTCTCGCATTCTGCCGATGGAACAACCCGACTCCGGATGATCCGTTCACTGTTCATCTCCGTCCCCCGGGAGATGTTCCTCTTCTTCCATCGCATCTATGGAGGAGGACCCGAGGTACGCCGAATTATTAATGGGTTGGAGGGTAATGGCACTTTTTGCTTGTGAGTCGAAAGAAGTGGATTGATGTTCCAAGTGAGTATCGCTTGTGTGATTTGGAGGATTTCTATTTAATATTGACAGAATAGTGATTACAATTCGATGTATTTGAAACTTTGAAAAGCAACTCAAAAGTAACATACAGCCTTACATTTAGCCACAGTTTAGTTCACTGGCAATGGACTCGATAGGAGAGGTTTTTGGTCTGGCAGAGATGATGTGGGTGATAGTTGATGTTAGGCTTCTTCTCTCTACGAGTTTCTCGTTGTTTTTGGCTCTCACGGGTCAGCTCCCCCGGGGCATCCAGGGAGCGATTGTATCGAGAGTGCGTATTCATGACGGAAGCTTGAAAAGCATTTGTGGCTATATATGATGTCTTAGCATTTGTGGGTATGCATGAGGGCAGTTTTCATTGCTAACTATAAAGACTAATAATAATATGATAGTTCTGCAATAGCCAATATGATTGTGGATCCTATCTAAGAAGCATTTGAACCACTTTAAGCACTTTTCTATTTTCGACCACAGAAGTCACGAAATTGGACGTTCTCAAATGGTTCACCTCCTAATTTACGGCTTTGTTGCATTGCACTGATAATTGTTGTTTGTAGGTGTTCGCGACAGAGCAGCCACAGCCGACGGAAGACGAATTGGTGGAACTGATCCGGACTGCGGATTGGGCCATCGAGGAGGCGCGAGCGGCCGCCCGCGCCAGGAACGAGAAGAAACACGAGGAACTCGCCGATGGCGCCCGCGTCAAGAAGGAAAAGGAGGAATCCGTCGCCCCGCCCCCCACCCCCGAAGTGTCGCCAACCAAACAGGAACCGATCGAGACTGTCGATGATCCCATGGGAGAGTGAACCCTCTTCCCATGTACTTGTTTCCATGCGATTCTTTCTTTCTCGGTCTCGGATTCATTCCGTCCTAGTTGTAGGTAAGAGAGAGAGAGAGCTTCAGCATATGAGGTTGTCTTACACTTACCTTCATTTCCACGAGCAAATGCAAGTAGAGTGTGCAGCTGATTTGTGCAATTCGGTTATTATTCACAGATAGAAATATAGGAATGCATTATTCGCACAGTTATCTGTTTCGTCCAGTACCGTTCCACCACTCACAGGAAATGTGTTTCCTTTTGGAGCAAATGTGATGCCTTTGAGGAGGAAAAAGAAGACATGAGGATTGTGCGGAGGAAAGGGAAATGATCCCCCACAGTTGCTACCAAAGTCGGAAACATTTTCTGAGAGATTGTCTGTATTCTTCTAAGTATTCCCTCAACTTCTTTCATTTCCTTTGTTTTTTGTTTGTTTTCATCTTTTTTGTCGCTCATCCTTGTTTAGCATACGGTAGCCCGTTGACGGAGCATGTGGTAGGCAAATATGTATGTCGTAATTCCCAGAGTTGTTTTATGTGTTGCATCACCAGATAGTATGATAGCGTTTTACGATGAGAATAACCAATTAACCGTAATAATGCCAATTATTCCCTCTCTTCCTCCAATAATTAAATCTTTTTTTTATTATTTATTGATCGGTATGTTGTACTAGTCATTTTTGTACTGATAATAATAATAATACCATATACTGGCACTGCAGATGAATTGGAAATAACATTGGCTCGCGATTGTATAGCGAGAACAAAAATCAGGCTGTCAAACAGCTTCATTTTTGAGATATTTAACAAGAAGTAAGAGGAGACATGAGTCCATGCTTGGTTAGGTGAACTGTTAGGGAAAGTGTTCCCTTGTCCACAATAAATGTAGTTTGTAGTAGTATAGCTGGTTGGAAAAAGTAATATCCTCTTTGTAATGAGCTCAAGCATGGCGATGTTGTCTTTGTAATCCAGAGGATGGCCTTTTTGTACTGTAGTCACATGTGTGCTGTTCCACAACCGTATCGTAATACTTTATTTGTAACAATAATATATTCTATATCTCGGTGTTGTTGCGGCTGACAGTTTCGTTGCCGTTTGAGTTGACAATCGAATGGATCTTCTCTTGCTGAACACAGGAATTAAGCGTTAAAAGCGCGCAAAGAAAGTTTCTTAGTAAGGATACTGTAATAGCTATTCATGAGAAAATGTTAGAATGTGTTTCATTCTATAAAAGGATTATCAATCAACTCTCACTTACCACGTGATTCAAGAAATCTTGGAATTGTCCGAAGTCGAAGAAAGCCGTCGCGCCAACCACACAACACACAAGAAAGAGAAGGAGTACCCGCATCTGGAATACATATTATACAGTATTCCTCATATCATGCAGTACTCCTTCGCATATTATACAGTATTCATGCTCACTTCATTCACACCCTAACAATAAGCGCTAAGCAGAGTTGACTTTCCCAAGTTAACACATTATTGTAATTGTGTTATTTGTTAAAAATGTAATGCATGCCGACAATTCAATAGAGATTATGCACATAGATTGTTGCATTCTACATTCTATGTTATAATATTAATTCGTTCTTGGAATACAGTAAATGTCAAGAACGAATCGCAATCAAAATTGAAGGTGAGGGTGCATAATGACTTACATAGTACTAATGCTAAACAAGAGTAAATACACACGTGTTAGGAAGTATCACTACTTATTGTTATGAGATTAGACGGTTTCGGTCAATTGTATGTGTATTGTAAGAATACGTACAGTGCATGTTAATATTATCATCTGACCGGCTAACCTTGTCTCATTGTCAGATCGAAATATTATCGTTAGAGACGACTTCGAGACTAATTGTTAGAAAATAAATGATCAGATTGTAAGAATACGTGCAGTGTATGTTAATGTTAGTGTAAGCCTATAAATGTCAACAACAATAAGATACTAAGTCATCAAATAATGTGTCTTCCCAAAGTATGTCAACCACATGTTGTTGTGATTGTTTCCAGTAAGTTCTCCTCTCAGTCCAAGCAAATCAAATAAATGCAAGATACGAAAGGAAATGCCTGCGCAGGCAAACATGTGCTTATTATTATCATCCCGAAGCTCATTCAATTTGTCAAGACTAATCGGTCATCTTCAAACACCTAATACATGACATTTCAAACGAAAACATGAAAAAGAAGCTTATGTAGACTCTCTTAGCCTTGTTTTTACACGGTCAATACAGAGGATAGTCATTCCAGAAACGGCGAAAAGATGATAACTGTGAATGTTGCCACCCGGTTGCCTTTATATTCTACTGCTTGCAAGGTGTTCAAACAAAGTGGTTTATGCAGACGGTGAAGGGTGGAACGGCGTGGGCAGAACGGTCCAAAAGGCGATCGGAGGCGGGTGGAAGACCGGTGATCGAGGGGCCAGAGACCGGCAGAGGACTGGTGATGGACTGGCTATCGTTGAAGGATCGGATCATGGTCACCGATGCTCCTCTCGTACACGACGTCCTCCTTCGCCTCGAGACCCAGCGATCTCGTGATCTTCCCCGGCTGAACAAAATCCGTCTGAATATATCGGTGGAACCAAGAGAAGGGAGTTCACTAACAATAAGATACTTCTATGTTTGCACGTTTCTCATTGTCAACAATTTATGACAATGAGAAACAATAAAACAGAAAATGCAAAATATTCATTGTTTGCTGCACAATTGATTTATGATGTGTTATGTGTATGGCCACCAATTAGACAGAATGTGACGCACTAAAAGTAACCGACCAGATTTTGAAGCATTGATAAAAAGTCGGCGGATGTGGAAGAGACGAGAAGAAGGAGAAGAAGGGAGAGGAGGACGTGAAAGGGAATCGGGGAACGGGCCATCGAGTAGACTGTTCACACCCTCTCAGTCAGTGCAAATAACAACTCATCAACTGAATGCCGTCTGTTTGCCGCTTCTCTTCCTGCTCTTTTCCATTCACAATGGAAACATGGTTATATTTGGATCCGGCAGAGTTGTTCCAGTTTAACTTATGTGTTACTGTTTTGTGCTGCTTTTTGATAAAAATGAAGGGTTTATGACTGTTCTGCATACTAGGCCAACAACGCTTCGTTCAACAGTTGCAGCCTGACTGTTATGCATAATGTTGTATTTCGTTCGTCTTATTGCCGTATCTTCCACGTCCACCAATATTCGAACTTCGCTGTGAATATACAACTTCTCCAAACTGTGAGAAAATAAATTTGTAGTGCAAGAATAGCTGTGAGATCCATCTTCAACTGGCAGCTTATCGGGTAGATCAAATAATCTTAGATTATACAACAATTTGCTTTATTGAAAGCGCCGTAAGCAGAGTGCCTTGCTTTCTAGTCATCGTTTTTCGACTGCATACGTCTATGCAAAAAAGGAAAATTCATCCCCAAGGAATATTATTTGATTTCGCAATTATTGCCGAATTGATGTGATAATGTGGGTGCCAAGTGGCTACGTCGACATTTTGATAGCTGCAGATTATCATCTATCATTCATTCTACTTTTTCATTAATACTAGAAGTAGTTACTGGCTAATCCGTCCTTATCAGTATGTTGTATGAATGAATGGCCATGGGTGGCACTTGGGGGAGTGCACTGAATGCGTATTCCAGCAGATATCCCTGTTAGAGATATGTACATGATAAGCAGCGATCAGTTTATGTGCTCAGCCGATGATAACCTTTTGGGTTGACGCAGTGATAATCTCAGTGATATAAAAGGGGAGGGGAAGGGGCAGACGGAGAAAGAAGAGGATCCATGGACAAGACCGCTTCTCCTGATTTCCTTCTCAGACGAGCCATCAACGCAAATCCAAACGATCCCTTCGCATGGCATATTCTTGGTCTGTTACCGTACTCTTCTTATTGTTAGCCAACAAAAAATAGCTAGGAGCAGTATCTCTTTGTATGAATTACGAAAGATTGTTCTTTGTTTTTGTTGACTAACAATAAGATACATACAAAAGCACTGTTAAATGTAAGATAGAGAAGCGATATCTGTTTGTTTGCATGATGTCTTTGAAGTGTTAGAATGGTATTTTCTTCTTATTATTATTGTGATATTTGAATTGTAAATGCATTTAGGTGTCCGAATGCACTCGAAACAGTGTATTGAAGAGGCCCTAAACTGTTTTCAACGGGCGGAACAGATAAAGGTTTGTCCATTTGCAAGAAGTGTCAATTCCTGTTAGATTTATTTCTTTTTACCACTGAAAGGCATCCATCTATCACTTTTGTGTTATATCAAGTAATGACCCAAGTAAATAATACTCTTTGAGTACCATTTGTGATCACCATACCAATTGCTTATTGTTTGATCACACATCTTACAAGTAACATGTTTCGTTTTGAACAAGATATGAGAAATGAATTGTGGAGCCAGTTGAGAAGGAGGTTAATATGACCAGAGGAATGATTCTCACTATCTCCTCCCTTGCAGTCATGTTTCTCTGCTTCGAACCAATTCTACTTGGCGATGTGTTTGAAAGAATTGAACAGGACGGAAGAAGCGATCCAGATGCTCGAATCGGCAATCACGTTGCCAACGAGGAACGCTGTCGATAAGAAAGTAATATCTTATTCAACCATATCTCCAATAATACAACAAGTTTTGCACTACAACTAACAATACGATTGATCGGCCTATTCAAACGTACCCATAATGATGTTTTGATAATCTGGCCTTCTTTCTGAGTTCGGTCTTTACAAGAAAAATGGCACTATATATTAGAGAAAAATGTATGTCCAATTGCTGAATGGAACTAATCGCACATTCTGCAGGGCCACCGTTCCGCCCAGAAACTGCTGGACGAACTGCGAAAGGAACTCAAGTGAAAGAGAATGGATCGCCTCTCCCTCGTGTACATAAATGTGTATAAAGTTTATATTGAAGTTGTGTGTTTGTGTTGGCGAGCGAGGACTCTCCCCACACTCACACCTTTCACATACGCCACACTCATCAATCGACAAGTTCATAGTCTGGGCTCTGGGCTCCTCTGAACTACTTTGGACTCCTCTGGGCCTCCGACTCCTACTGGTCTTCGCAATGGGCTTGCACCCTTTTAAAGTACCAAATATCACGAGGCAAAGCACATTTCTGTGTTTATGCATCTTTCCATTTTTAGCATAAAGCTCAGAGATCCAATGACAGGGTGTTGATTCTAATGAGGATGCTGGAAAAAAAGATTAGTTCAAAAGTTGGTGGTGACACCCGTCAGTTTGATGTCTAGAGCGTGTTATTGGTTCCACCACCATGTTTTGAATCATTGAGAGGGACAGAAACACCCGAGTCTCTTAGGGCACCCGCGTTTGTCTGGGTCTCCAATCTCGTTTCTGGCCCTGCCATGCTGTTTCGCGTTTGCACACCGGGAATAGCGAGGGCACAATGCTTTGGAGATTCGATCAGACAAGTTCGCGAGCGCAAGTTTCGCTTTTCCATTTAGATGCTGGGTCCACAAGGGCTAATGAGCCCAGATGGGCCAATGGCAGCCCGTTTTCTGCTCCTTATGACGCCCTCCGCTCCGCTTTCTTTCCTACGCGTTTTCATCGAATTTTTGCCTGCATTCTCGGCAGCACAGCATCGACCTCGCAGCCTAACCTTCTTCTTTTCCTTTCAGGGAAGGTTGAGATGGAAGGGGGTATGCCCGTATGTATAGGGTTTCCCACCCATCTTCTCCCTGTGACAGTCCGATGGACTGAGGATCGTCATTGACAGTGCTATCGACTGACAATAGTCATTCGCAGTCTGTCATCGTTCGCCTGCCGGCTGTCGATTTGTTCATTTCATTCTGTTAACACTGAGTTTGGTTCTTCTTTTGGCGCGCTTCCTATCGACTTTTTCCTCTCTTTCGTGCTTATTGACATACAACTGGCTAGTTTTTCTCATTGCCATCAACCCAGGAATCTTCTAATATCCCATTGCTCCCTTCCTTTCGATAGTTTCGCAACCTAACAATAAGATAACAGTGGGTCAGCGGTGCGCTGACTCAGCATGTGCTTCATGATTCATACTGCTTGGCGCACTTGTCGCACATCCGCCTGGGCTCATCTTAAGTGTGCAGTTGTGTTGTTGGCTGTTCACTTATTGGTTTGTTCTCCTTTTATGCTTGTTGGATATTTGATTGAATGTGCCTTTCGTATGTATTGATTGTCCTTGTCTTTTCTTGGATACGCAATTATGATGTTTGTTGGGGTCTACTTTTGCATGATTGGCAATAATTTGCGTATCTTTTCAGGTGTATGTACAAAGTTTGATATTGCTAGCGTCTTTTTGAACAATAAACCGCCAAGATGTCGTGGGCGAATTCGGGTATGGCCGCCCTGATTCCCATCATCAACCGGGTTCAGGTATGTTCTCAATTTGTCTGGTTAAGCAGTGCTATGATTTGTTTTCTTCGCTTTATTATTCTGAGCGGCAGTATTGCTTTTCTTATTTTCATGGTTTTCTCAAAGTAAGTAAAAGCGTGTTCGTCGTCCCATTTCGCACATTGTTTAGCGTTATTCAATACACATCTCGTGTTTCAGGATGCATTTACGAACCTCGGTACGACTGTCAACTTCGAGTTGCCACAGATCGCCGTCGTCGGAGGACAATCTGCGGGAAAATCATCCGTGCTCGAGAATTTCGTCGGAAAGTCGGTTGTTTTGTCTGGTATTTCGAGTTCCCATGCTTTGCTTTGTCATTGTTTAGGGGCTGGAAATAATTTGCACCTTTTGTTTATAATACTAGTATTGTTTTGTAATATTATTAATTTGCTTATTGCAGAGATTTCCTCCCTCGTGGATCCGGTATCGTTACTAGACGTCCACTCATTCTCCAGCTCATCCAGGATAGAAATGGTTGGTGTTTCTTTTTGCTTAATTATTAATGGCTGAAATAACAAAGGAGGGTGTTGTACTTAGCTTTTCGTGAAAAGAATGTATGCATTTTGTATCATACTACGAGAAGCTTTGTATGCATTTATTATAATAATTGATTATAGAATACGCCGAGTTCTATCACTTGGCGGGCAAGCGGTTCACGGACTTCGATGCCGTGCGGAAGGAAATCGAAGCGGAAACGGACCGAGTGACCGGGCAGAACAAGGGAATCTCCTCCAAGCCAATCAACCTACGCGTATTCAGCCCCAATGGTACCGAACTACTATATTCTACTTATTTAAAAAAAACACTTTCAAACCACTTTTTTTCTTTTTAATGATGCAGTATTCTTCAGGCTGCTATGCATTCATTTGATACCCAATTATTTATTTTAATTAGGAATCCGGTTGTCGTGATTGTACTATATGCGTGCCATGACAACAGATATAATATTGTTTTAGTACTGAACCTGACTCTGATCGACTTGCCGGGTCTGACGAAGGTGCCTGTGGGAGATCAGCCGATCGATATCGAACAACAGATCCGAGATATGATCCTCACCTTCATTTCTCGGGAGACGTGTCTCATCCTCGCCGTCACTCCGGCCAACAGCGATCTCGCCACTTCTGATGCTCTCAAACTCGCTAAGGTACTATTATTGGTTTATTATTTATTTTGTACCATACCACTGCATCGATATTATACCTCTATGTTTCCTATGAGCTTTTCATGTGGTCTTCTACACTGAATATTTGTAAAAGGTTACTGGAAAGCTCACTGGAAACAGATGCGATTACAACCTCAGCTGATGTTATGCGTCGCTTATTGTTGGAAACGCCTTTTGTCGTTCCCTATAAGATCATAAATTTGAATGTGGTTTGAATGGCATAAAGCCGTCTGGGAAAGTAAATTGCATATTGGTTTTTTAGAATAACAATTATTTGTCATTCATATGACGTTTAATTTAATATTTCATTGTTTGAAATGACTACGCTTTTGCAATATGCCTTATCTTGATTTATTCCATAGTTTATGTTTTGACATGTCTGTTCCACCAATCAATAATTGAACTGCACAAGGGGTGTAAACAGAACAGTTTGTTGGAATACAGTTTATATTTCTGTTTTTCTTTTTTTTGCGTGAGAACGAAACAGCGAGAAGTCTTTCGAAATTTGCGGATGCACAAATCATGAGGTTGAAAATATGAAAAGAGGATACGAGGACAGTGAACATGGATTGTGAGGTCTGGAATCATTAACGAAGCTTCAAAATACATTCATGGAAGATAACAAAACATGTTTAGGAGGTTGATCCACAAGGTCTTCGCACGATCGGTGTTTTGACAAAGCTGGATTTGATGGACGAAGGAACGGACGCGAGGGAGATTCTGGAGAACAAGTTGTTCCCTCTCAGGAGAGGCTACGTGGGGGTCGTGAACAGAGGACAGAAGGACATCGTCGGGAAGAAGGACATCCGGGCAGCCCTCGATGCCGAGAGGAAGTTCTTCCTCGCCCATCCCAGCTATAGGTCAGTACTCCATTAGCAGAACACATTCACTTCTAGTTCAATTTGTTTTCGTTCCTTTTTTTCTCCTCGGGGGGATATTCGAACATTTATCCACGGTCAGAGTTCATCTTTTGCCAGGCGGAATACATTTGTGAATGGGGAATGTTCGAAATGGATGTGTGAAATGAACAGAGTTATTGAATGGCGGGCACTTTATAGTGCCAGAATTTATTGAATGTGTCGATGTAACTGATGAGAACGACTCTTAGGGTAAAAGACAAAGGGAATTGATCGAAAGGAGACTTCAGACACATGGCGGACCGACTGGGAACGACGTATCTGCAGCAGACACTGAACCAGCAACTGACGAATCATATTCGAGACACTCTTCCCTCTCTCAGGGATTCCCTCCAGAAGAAGATGTTCTCCATGGAGAAAGATGTCGCCGAATACAAGAACTTCCAGCCAAATGATCCCTCCAGGAAAACCAAGGCACTCATGCAGTATGTTAAGCTATCATATAAGCACACACCGAACTCCTCTTCCCATTAAGGGAATTGATCATGAATTTAACCATATCCTAGGAAAAAGTATCACGCTCTCCCAAGTTCTTCATACTAGTGGTTTACTTATCCCGAAGCAGTTAGAGCTCGTGTGGAACAAGGGAAGTTAGCATTTCCTTTTTTTGCTAACATGAAGCTCAAATAGCGGAGACGTCCCACTTGATAAGGTTAACATGAAAACGAGTGCTATCACATCAAGAGGCCAACTTGGAATGTGTGTGGTGTGGGAAACATCGATCATATGGCTGTTTATTGTAGACCAAATGTTTCGTTGTGTTATTTTCGTTATCCTGAAAAGGGGTTTAGAATGCTTTATGCCTTCTATGCCGACAATGAGTTCTGTGCAAACATCTTTGACCTTTTGAAGTGAAATGTGACCTTATCAGCTAAAAGTTATCCTTGTACACAATGTTTATTCTTGACTGACATGCTATGAGATGGAAGGGCGGGATGAGAAATGGCGGACGGGTTGAGATGAGAATTGGATGTAGAATTATGAGTCACCCGATGTATCTAAAAGTGCATCGTCTCCAGAGAGTTTTTCCCATTCTAAGATGTGCTTGCAAATGTTGATGTTCTTATGTATGACGGAGATCTCGAATGAACATCAAAACGGCAAACACCGACAGAATTAGCAGATATCGCACAAATAGGACGTCAGCATTGAGAAGGATCAACTTTTTGCATCCATGTTGCTTCATATTGAAGAAGAGTGTAGTTGAATAGCGAACACAACTCAAAGAAGAAGTGACGAGAAAGAGAAACACAAGTAAAGGAAACTAACAAAGAAGTAGGGAAACAAGCATAGCACGGAGATTCGTTCAGGATGGTGCAGCAGTTCACCTCGGACATTGAGCGGAGCATAGAGGGTTCCGGCGGGAAGCTCGTCTCAACCAACGAATTGAGTGGAGGAGCTCGTATCAATAGAATATTCCATGAGAGGTTCCCATTCGAGATTGTCAAAATGGATATCGATGAAAAGGAAATGAGGAAGAAGATCCAGGTCGTCATCCGAAACATTCACGGTATACGGTACGTATTATGCTATTATATAATCTTATCAGTACTGTAATGTGTGGGCAAATTAATGTGAAACAAAAATGCTTAACTAAACAACCGTAGATACTGACTGTGGCTAGGAATACGAGAAGTGAGGTTGCTGTCCTTTCTGTATATCATCCAATTGCTGTTCGGGTGTGTTTCACATGTGGGCTTTTGAGTATCCGGGATCCGGAACGAGGTACACTGAATGTTTTTATGATTGTCAAAAAATATGTATGAGTTGCCTTCAGTGTCGGTCTGTTCACTCCGGACATGGCCTTCGAGATGATCGCGAAGGAGCAGATCGCCCGTCTGAAGGAGCCGTCTCTCAAGTGTGTCGACCTGGTCGTCAACGAACTCCTCTCCGTTGTCCGACAGTGTGCCGATGCGGTTCGTTCATTTATTTTCATGTCATTGCCATCGGCAGTTTTACATAAAAGAATTCGAAATGTATTTTTTTGGAAATAAGGTGAAAATAATGGCGATATTGTTGAATGAACACTTATTCAGATGGCTCGTTATCCTCGTCTGCGAGAGGAATTGGAGCGGATTGTAGTGTCGAATATGAGGGAGAAGGAGGCCGGCGCCAAGCAGCAGATCCAATTGCTCATCGACTTCGAACTCGCGTATATGAACACCAACCACGAGGACTTCATCGGATTCTCCAAGTATCTTCCCTTTTCTACATTCAATTTAACTGTTTATTATCCCCTTTCGGCTACTATTCTCGTTCCTTCTGGCAACACAAATCTGGCTCCTGGATACTGAAATTATTGAAAAAGGAGAAAATGAGATGGAGCTGGCTGGGAAATGAATGATGTTATGCCGATTGTTTTGCCTTTTCCTCTAATTTTGCTGAAGCAAAGGAGAAATATACGGCGTGAGATTCTAATTAAGTTACTGTCCCCCTCCCCCCACTTTTCTCTTCTAATCGAGTTAACTGAGGGCGACTTTTAGTCAATGGAACAATTTTTCCTGTTCGCTCCAGTGGTTTCTTTTTTCTTTCAACGAGTTCTAGAGGGAACAATACTCTGCTTGAAAGGAATACAGAGAATAGCACGCAAAGACGATAAATTAACATCTGTCCACGACAATACCGTTTTTTCTTCTTGTTAGATAATTAGCTTATCCTGAAATCCTTTACATTATTTACCTAAGATCCAACAGTATTATGGAAACAGGCACTGTCGGAAGTAAACATTACTAGAATCGTTGAAATTTGTTTCTGAAAATGAGATGGATATCTGCCACACCTAATGGAACGGTTTAGTGGTGCTCTTTGCAGTGCGGAAGCGAAAGCTTCGTCGAATCAGTCGAAGAAGAATCTCGGCAACCAAGTCATACGCAAGGGATGGCTGTCCGTCAACAACATCTCCTTCGTCCGCGGCAGCAAGGACTGCTGGTTCGTGCTCACCTCCGACTCGCTCTCCTGGTACAAGGACGATGAGGTATCTCCCTCTCCACGTTCATCTTATGCTTCTTGTAAAAAAACTTTTTATGAATTACACGTTCCTCGCTTATATCATCTTACGCTCTTACGCGAACTATAAGCAAGTGTAGAATTTATACAAGTTGCTCGTTTTTCCTTTTGAAGGAACCTCGTGGAATGGATATGATTTGCAGGAGAAGGAGAAGAAGTACATGCTTCCCTTGGATGGCATCAAACTGCGCGACATCGAGAGCGGGTTCATGTCCCGTCAACACAAGTTTGCGCTGTTCTACCCCGACGGAAAGTGAGTTCCCTTCCCTTTTCCCTCGTCCTCCCAATTCCCCATTTTCTCCCACTTTCAAACATTTCTTTCCTATTTTTGCCATTTTTGTCGTTTCCATTGTTTTTGATAGTTTTTGTTGTTCTTTTTCAGTGCGTAAGTGTGCCTGCTGCCCTGGGTGGTCTCTGGTGACACTGACAATTGACAATGCCAAATGACAAGTTTTTGCCTGTCCCTGTCCAAAAACAACCAACTTCTCCCTGTCTAACCCGCTTATTTTGCCGGTTTTGCTGCTTCTAGATACCATTTCACAACAAAATCCACAATAACGCAGCCTCTCTCTCTTTTCTCTCTCTATCTTTATTATTATTTTGGGTTTATTTTAACAGCACTGAGATATTCCATCGTGTGCATAAGCATACTTTACAGTTTTAATTTATGAAAATGGAAGATTCTCTGGAATGTTTTTGAATTTGAGTTGATCGGATGTTCTAGAACATGTCGATGTGAATTGGTTGATCAAAATGTGTGATGTGCCCCTGATAACCACCACGAGTGTGTTCTGTTTTCAGGAAGTAAGTGTAAGAGGAAAAAGAGGAGACTCGGAGTATGTTGTATTGTGGTGATAGTACATCTGCGTGTCTGCATGCCACTTCTTTCCGCTTCCGTTGCCGCGCGTACGCGCAAAGACGCGCGTCTGTTCAGGAACATCTACAAGGACTACAAGCAGCTTGAGCTGGGAGCGAATAATCTCGACGAGGTGGACGCGTGGAAGGCGTCGTTCCTCCGCGCGGGAGTCTATCCCGAGAAGGTCAAGGCGCCGGAGGATGAGGTGGGTTACTGTAGCTCACTAACACTATTACAATGCCTTTATGGATTAAAGTTATGAAATATTTGCTAGCTGTTATGTTTTTGTGATGTTGTTTAGTATTCATGATTAAGATTTTTGATTGTTTTGAATAGTGTTATGGAAAAAAAGTAATTGCTTTTTGACTTGTTGATTGTTTTTTATTGAAGGATTTACTGCAGTCAGTAGCAGTAATGTTAGCTGTAGACTCAGGTCGTTTTGGTTTACGAGTTTGTTTGTTTCAGGAGGTATGTAACGACATCGTTATGTAAGCTGTGTTTTGTAGAAACAATCAACATCTGATAGCTCCAATGTGCTTCTATTAGCTTTTCAATCATGACGTGCCGTGAGATTCATTGTCTATAGGGTTTGCACGAAGTTATGTAAATTCCTAATGTTGGTTATTTTCTTGTAATTATTATAGCATGTGGTGGTGACGTTTGTAAAGAAAATGCGTGATTTCCGTCTCTGTTGAGGAATCCGAATAGTATATTTCTTCACGGTCATTTGGTGTCTTCCAGAACTCGGAGACAGTGGACGACACGGCTTCCATGGACCCGCAATTGGAGAGACAAGTGGAGACCATCCGGAATCTCGTGGACAGCTACATGAGAATCATCGTCAAGCACATCAAGGACCAGGTATGACGGAGTAGACAGAAGTGGAAGCACCGGCAGTATTCCTCACTGCCTGTGCTGATTGGTCAACACATTCATGTTAGATCAAACTATGCAAATGTTGCAGGTACCGAAGGCCGTGATGCATCTGATCGTGAACCAAGTGTCGACGTTCGTCAAGGAAGAACTCCTCGCACACCTCTATCAGGCCGGCGACCAGGTTTCTATTTGTTATGCTGTTGAGGAAAACGACTTCTTTTTTATATACAGTTACACATTTTAATAGATTGTATTGTTTTAGTAGAAGAAGATGGAATTGTGTTGTTGAGGATTCGATGATGGAGGAATCGCCAGTCGAGGCGCAGAAGAGGGAGGAGATGCTCCGCATGTACCATTCGTGCAAGGAGGCCCTCCGGATCATCTCCGAAGTCAATCTCAACAATCTCCATGAGATGCCTCCCCCGCCTCCACCCGGCGACTATATGCGAAACAACGGTCCGTCCCCGATTCCGGGCGGTCCCCGACAAGCCCCGCCCCCTCCGGGAGCTCGTGTTCCGCCCCGCCCCGGACCGGGAGGACCGCCTCCTCCGGGGATGAGAGGTCCCCCGCCCCCTGGTATGCCCATGGGTGGCATGCCTCCTCCACTCGTGCCAACGTGAGTTCCGTTTGCCTGTCAATCTTCTCGTTATTCTCATTGCGGATCACCGTTTATGTTGCGGCACTCTCTTTCGTACACCGACCATATTCAACCATACTTCGGCAGACTGGGGATAATCCAAAAAATAAGATGAACACATCCTGTTTTATTTTGTGTTAAAGTAACATTTGGATAACATATTTGTGAGGGAGCTCTTTTCCATCACATTGTTCTAATATCTAACTGTCGAAGTGTGCCTTGCTCCGTCCTCTCTAATCATTGTGCGGTTCTCAGCCGGCCGGGTCCTGGTGGTCCTCCACCGGGAATGATGCCGCCTCCGGGTGGCGCCCCACCGGGAGCCGGGGGCTCTCCGGGTGGTCCTCGTTGAGCAATCCATGTGTTCGATGGCAGTGCGGGGTAACATATGCATATCGTGTTGGTCACTGTGTTTCGTTTCTCTTCGACTGCTTTCGGTGGTCTCCCTGTGCGTGTTCGTGTCATTGCATGTTCTGTTCGACACGTGCTTGGGTTTTGTGGAGTCACTGTGTTAGAGGTGGAGAATATCGATTAGTGCTCGCGAACCATCGAAATGGCCAACGTTGATCCCGAACAGGGAATATTACTTAGACGCTTTTGATAGCAAAGAACAGGTTTACTTACTCCTTTCCGTTTTTGTAAACTTCCAAATAAGAAAGATTTCAACAGAGAGGGCCATTTCGCTGTGTTTCATTGAGAAAACTGGTGAGGGTGTGGCCACTAGAACTAAGTTCAACTCAGCGATCTGTGGTAACGAGTTTGAAAAGACGCTCAAGTTTTGGCCAAGGGTTTATTTATCGTTGAGTGCATTGGATTGAATACATGTAACTGTCATCGTTAGTTGAGAAGATCGCGAGGTTGAGCTCACGAGGGGGCGTGGCCACTCCGAGCCTTGTCCACTTCCGTTCTAAGATTGTCATTCAGACGTGCACCGACTCCGAACTCTCAGCCTCCGCAGATCCCTGCCAGGCCCACGGTGCCTGCTCGTCCATATTAGCATTCCGCCTACTGCCTCAATCACCTCTTTCTAATTTATTATTATTATTGATCTTACATTTATTAAACACATATACTCGTATGTTTCCTGCTCGTAGGCCTTGTGTTGTGCTTTACGTTGTGTCCCATGCCCGGTTATATGTTAGCAATATGAAACTGTGAGATACCGAATGGACTAATAATGCGTCCCACTACCGTTTCCCATGTACACGGTATTATTGCGGACTAAGGTAGCCCCAGTCATAAGCGTATAGTTGTATGCAATCACGACCATCTCTGCTCCCCCTCCCCCTAAGGGCATTTATTATCCAATGTATACAGACGATAATATTCTTCGCAGTTTTATACGAAATAATTTGTAGTTATGTGTAATATAGGATAACACTACTTTCTACTGTAACTATATACAAATTATGAGAGTTTCTATGTTGTAATAGTTTTAAATAAATACGTAGCACAAATGGAGACCCGCAGGTTGTGGTTTTGGTAGAAGGAAAGGGAAAGAGGAGCCACTTATGTCTAGAAAAGTAGATAGACATTCAAATATAGATAACACATGTTCTTAAGAAGAGCAAGATCCTTCGGAAGGAATGGATTCTTGCGAACAGAAGAGTAAAAAAGGACTATGATTGGATGTGCACTTTGTCCCCGCTATGGTCGATTATTATAGATCCCGTTTTAAGATGGGAATGTTATGGATAGTGGACCCTCTTTCTATGGAACAATAGCCTTAGGCCGAGTGCATGCTGAAAACGACCCGATAAAGGGATGCAAGTGGTGACAGAACTGTCGATTGTTGACAGTTGACAATGACAGAAGGCAATTGGAGAATGGTCAGTACCTAAAAGGAAGGACCAATCTTGGGAAGAGAATTGGGGAAGAAATGGTTAGCCAGGAGGGAAACCGGGCAGGGCCAGTTTCACGTCGAGACCCATCAGGAAACAGGCAATTGTGGATTGAGCCATCCTCCGCTGGAGAATCGCTCGACCGAAGGCAGACAGATACGACTCCCGACCCGACTTCTGCTCCATATCCATCAGGTATACTGTGATGAACATTGAAATCTGTAAAGAGACAGCTTATATAAATATCTTGTTCGCTATACAAATGAAATGAGATTAAACAGTAACGCATTGTGACTTCATCTTTCCCTGTAATTCCTCTGCATACATATACCAAAAGGGTCAAATAAAATACAGCACTATGCCTTTGGATAATTTGTGGATGACTGTATTAGACAAGAACTGACCGGTCGTTTCTCGAGAATGTTGTTCTGGATTTCGGGTGGAATGTATTCGCGGGCATCGTCGATCTCCGGGGTGCACATTTCGGTCTCGATGTCATAGAGACCGGGCTGCATCTCATCGCACTGCAAAACAACACAACATCCAACGAGGTTCCAGGTTCCGAACCAAAGTCAATACATATATTGTGAACCTGACATGTGTTCCCTTTTGGCAACGGCTGTCGTAAAGCCATGAAATACTCTGAGTGTTGATGCCTTGTCCCGTTAGTTTTTGTCTTGAACTATTTCTTCGTTACTTCTTTCTACAAATATTTCGATCCCTGACGAAAAGCCGTTTTCAATGCAAAGATAATCAATCCGAAAGGGGATATCAAACAGGGAGATATTCATGATCAGGTTAATTGATCGAATTGAAAGGGAATGCGAAGGAAAAACGCGATGGTTATGAGATCCAGGGCTACATTATACATATTAGTCATTCTAGAACAAGAACACATGTATACGTTTGAAAGTTGACCAGACTTCGGCATGTATTGAAACAAAAATGTGTGCTGTTACTTATTCTTGTAACCATATAAAATGGCCCGTATTGAAACGATGCATTCGTTCATAACTTATGGTGTCCAATCATTCTAGCATTTGATCAGCAATCACGTTATCCGTGTACATCCGGGAAGGAGATTACTTTCTCTCTCTCTCTCTCTTCTCTAACAATAAGGTTCCAACCAGTTAATGTTGCCTTAACATACTCTGACAGCCGAAAACAGGCATTATCACAAAGGTTCGAATGTCGAAAAGAGAAAGTTTGTCCGGATGATAGAGAGTAAGCGAAAGTTAGAGAGTGCAGAATGACAAAGAAAGGGATGAACCTGACAGTCATCGTCGATTTGCTTGTGGTCGAAGCCTCGGCGGACACTGGAGATCCGGGCCGACTGGGCCTTCAACTGCTTGCAGAAGTCACAGAACACACTGAATGGGGATTCATATTGGGAAGATATTCATCGCAATCTACAAGACACGAAAGACCAAAAAACACATTGGATGGAACATGAGTCACACATAACCGCATGACCAATCACGAAACAATTATTGCCAGAGGTCCATCGAAAAAAAGGTGGAGCCCAATTGCGCCAACCACTCTACAAGCTCCATTTTGGCTTCTACAAGGCTGAAATTCCTGGTGCACTCTAGTGACCACAGCATCTAGAAGGTGCGATATAAAAAATCCGAAAATGTTTGCAGTGGTAATAAGAAGAGTTGGAGCAAATAAGGTCCAACCTCGAACCACCTACCAGGCATTGTCAACCCGGGAGCACGGGCACTGATTGACTTTGTCGTCGATTTTCTTGGAACAAGGAAGAGTTGGGTTGTTCGGGTCGGGTGTTCCTCCGATTCTCATCTCAATCTCCGCTACCAAATTCTTCACCGGACGGGTGATTTCTACTCCTGCAAAACCCCAATACACATTTGGACTTGCTAACAATAAGTGAACATGTTCACAATTAGACAATGACATTCGTATATCTCTCTTAGTATGTCGATTCAGCTGACAAGATAGATCTTGTTGAGATCAAAAGATCATTTGGCACCAGATCGTCTACAAGAAGGAATAACGAACCCTCAGCCTTAATCTTGATGCATCCCGGGATGACGGGATTCTTCGGGATGAGTTGGATCTTGTCGGGGTTGAACCGAATGGCTGGCCGGTACTTGCTGACGTCGATGCCGCGACGAGACAGATAAACTGAAAAGGAGCTGAGATGGGACATCGAAGGGATGGAGCGGGAATGGGACACTGAATGGGAAGGAGCTGGAATGAAGGGGAAATACAGCTACCACCACAAACATATCTGGAGGTACTCGCGTGAAGAAGTGCAACTTACTGGGACTGCATGCCCCCGACACTCGAATGTCGACTTCTGCCTTTTCGCCTTGGGCATCCGAAAGGGAAAAGAGACTGAGAAGGACGAACACCTCGCGTAGCATCGTCCAAGTGCAAGGATAAGCTCCGCCCCCGCCGGGGGGGGGGGGGGGGGGGGGGGGGGGGGGGGGGGGGGGGGGGGGGGGGGGG
>JACMIJ010000101.1:0-33347 GCA_014805365.1 Koerneria luziae | reverse complement strand
CAGTTTTCGGCAACAATTTGGCAGAAAGGCATTTGTTTGCAGAGTTTCATTGATGGTGTTGGAAGAAAGCGAGAAGGAAATAAACCAATAAAACAAAAAAAGGTTTTGGTAGATCAAGGGAACATCTTATGAGAGTCCTTGAAAGAGTCAGCTTAAGTAAAGCCTCAGCAGGCTCCAAGAGTTGTGCAACATTTTAGATTCTATTGCTCAACATTCCACAACCGTGGTTTTTGATTCTTCTTCTTCTGCTGTTCTGTTCTGCAAAAGAAAAGATAAAAGAAGAACGAACAGATGCTGACAAAAGGGAAGTATTGCCAACCGGCAGATGTGTGTGAGAAGAAAGGGCAACGAGGGGGACGAAGCCTATTTATAGCTGTGGTCAGCACAGCCAGGAATATTCTGGAAAGGTCATCGAAGGGCCACACCCATCAGATCGACATGTCACATTTCCATATCTTGAAAACGGGGTGTCCCCCTCTGTAAGACGCCAGAAACGGGGTTGCCTATTGAAAACCTAGGTTCGCAAACGGGGTGCTTCAAATGTTAAGGTATCTCAAAACAGACAACGTTATTATCGACGTATAGCCACACCCCGATATCTCTTGTTGCCCGATTTATATATCGGCCTTGGGTGTAAACAACTTTCGCCCCGTAGATTTAAAATTGATAATGCTGTCGCTTTTTCTTTTGATTGGCGTGTGTGGAGAAGGAAAGATGCGGAGGAAGAATTTTTGCGTGATAAAAGTAGATGGGCCCTTTTGAGATGATAAGCGGTACGAGACGTGTCAGTACTTGTCCAGTACACATTTCTGGTACTCGTAGGGATTGTTCATGTACATGATTGAGTGTCATCATGGAGAACTTGGAGCAACAAAGAAAGAAGGTTATGGGTACGAAAAACTGTGAGTTCAATTGAAGATGTAGAAAGGGGAATACCGGACGGCAAGAGGTGTAAAATAGCTGACCAAAAAAAGCAATGGATTTGCTTCAAACTAGCTGTGATTCTACAATACAGTTGTACTAACATTTATCAATCAGAAAGGGGAAAACTTGGAAAGATAAAAAAGTTCACTAATTGTAAGACCATAGCGTTTCGTGCCGCCGGTCTGATGTACCTCATTTGCATACAGTGACAAAGAAATTTGTTATTTTTTGACAAAGTGATATGCAAATTTTCAAACAGCGGTCAATGAAAACGCTGTGAGACAATGTTTGATACAAACAAACAAATCAATCAGAAAACAGTCAGCCCGTCCTCGGCAACACTGCCGAGGAGAACAACCCTTTATATAGAGCAGCGGACGAGCACATGACAACAAACAAGCAAGAACCGTATGGCCAAGCCAGCTGATGATGAAATATACTTTTCGAGAATAATAAACAAGCTCGCCGTTTCACAACGAAACAATGATGCAAGACAATTCCCTATAAACAACAGAATTATGATCTCTGTTTCTGCAGCGATTGCAATTGGCTTTGGTAGATCGTGTTACCCAAGATCATACAGCGCGTATAGAAGTCAAATTTTCAGATATATGGTGTTGCTAGTGTTAGTGCTAATGTTGTGATTAGTGCCAGCGCTTGGCATTGCTCCCAGATCCGGTGAAATCATTACAAGGAGACAACAAGACCCGAGAGCGATGTTTCCGTCCAATGCCGGATTGTTGGAGTGATGCCAAACACTGACAATGAGGTGGAACCATAGCTATGCTTCCATTGGAGTCGACTTTCCCAGAGGATGGGTAAAGTAGTAACTTGCGTATGTGAAGGAGGGGTAAAGCATGTAACAATACAGAAAATGTTCAAATGTGCGGGGTAAAATGTGCTTTACGTGCTCAAAAGGAGGGGTAAAAGTGCACTCCCATGGGAGCCGGATCCGTGGAAGTGGTGGTATGGGTGGAACACATGTGTTAGGATGTGTAGGACTAATGTGACAAGAAGCAACTACAAGCGCACACGACGTGAAACGAGTGTAGAGTCACAAATTGAAAGAAAACGTGCACATTGTATGAGTGTTCTTTGGTGTGTCGTGCAAATTGAGCGTGATTGCCTGGGGGAACCAGCTGTACCCTTGCGTATCGGTCGGCTAATCGTTTGGAGGTTCTTTGATCCCATCAGATAGAGGAACACGGCGAACATTCCAGGTGGTTCTACTGTCCAATGGTGGACTCTACCTGGGCAAGCAACTGGTCAAGGAAACCGATGCAAAGACCACACAGGAGCTACTGCAGGTTCTAAGCAATCTTGCCAAGTACTCGGTTAGAGACACTGGACGACAATTGGCTGGGAGGTAAGCAACATGGTTTTTTGAACGCGAAGAGTTATAGAACTTTCTAGCCTACAACAGTATTATTGTAAAGAAAGAAGAACTCATGAAGCGTTACCACCAAAACGTCGAAACACAATCTGTTTATTTTTTTTCATCTAGACGGACAAGTACGCACGGACTTTTGTTGTGGCCTATTTCGAAGTACCATCAGTATTCAAAATAACAAGTGCTTTGCTTGTGCAGGACTAATGAAAGTGGGATATAAGTGGGAAAGTGGACGACACAATGCATTGTGATGATAAACAGTACTTCAGAGCCGCCGATTTTGTAACCTCATTTGTATGGACAAAAAGATATTCAAAAGAATAAAGGTGACAAAGGGATTTTCGGACCGGCACGAATACAATTGATTCAAAAAGCTGTGATAAACACATCTTCGGTCACATGTTTCCTGGCTTTTGGAGATAATTGTCGGTCTATGCTCTTGTTAGTGAGGGGAAAGCCTTGGAATTGTAGCTGCTACGTTTTCTGAGAAATGATGTTCAGGGCAAAACAATCGTCTGCGTTTGGCATGTATGTAACAGGATAATTACTGGAGGAAAGTATAGACAAGCATAAGAGTAGAAGAAGTGCTCAAAATTGCAAAGTAAAGGATAGAAAAAAGACAGAAAAAGCACTCACAAAATTCCCCGAAAATTTTGTCTGCACGGCAACGCATGCCATACCGTATCTATTGATTGAATTCAAATTCCGAATACACAAGAAGTTGTTGTGATACGGTAGCACGTTAAAACGTTACTTTTTTCTCGTCGTCAGAGTTTTTGCAATAGTTTTCTGCGTTACTGTTGTAATATTTAGTGTGCCGAACGTTATCTTAATGCACAACGTTGATCCGGCGTAGATTGCTTCTCAGGTTGTGTGAAAAAGTTCTTTAGTTGAACGTCAATATTTAAGGTTGTTGAATAGGTAAATGGCTTTTTTCTTCAGCGAATGTGCTCCTCGTTTGCTCGATCTCTTCATCAGCAACAAGTTTGACGCGCGGACACTCATCCTTCCCATAGTAAATGGATCCACAGGTATGTTTTCATGCTGTCGGGGAAATCATGGTGGCTCCGCCGATCTACATTATCAAAAGACTTCATTCGCAATAATAAAGGGCAAGTTTGAATCCGGCGGAAGTTGCACTGTCCCAAAATGTTGCGTGGGGGGTCTTTGGATGTGTTGCACGATCATTTAGCGCGTGAGCAACTGTTCAAAAGGCTATGCTGTTTAACATTTCGATTTGTGAGGCCCTAACAATAAGCGCCACGTATCAAAATGCTGATGTGATCACATTTCATGGAAGTGGTTTTCTGCTTGTGAGCATTAGTTACGTGCGTTTTTTACGTGCGAACATTAGTTTTTGAGGCCCTTAGAGTTTTTGCTTCCCGCAATTTCACCGCGCTTTTTCTGCAGATCTTCGCGATCGTCTGGGCGAGTGCGATGTGATCGGACGATTGATTAATGATTTCCCGGAGTCGGGAACCGCCCAGTGCAAGATGCTGTCAGCATTCGCACAGGTATACTATATTATAAGAGGCGTAGGAATAAAAAGTTGAGGAAAATGGAATTTGGATACTTTGGTCATGTCTGCGGCACACTCGCTCATGGTCGGAGAAATTTCTCCGACCCTAAGAGGAAGCAGACAACGTCGGATCAAAAACTTTAAAAAACTATTATTGATCCAGCCTATCTGTGCATGTACTGATTTTTTTCCCTTTATCTGACTATGTATTTCTTTCTGTTCAAGACGCAACAATTCAGTTTTACGTGAACAATAAGTAGCGCTTGACTCTATTTACTACGCTACTGAGTCCTTTTTTGAGTTAATGAGTAGTTCAACGTTGACTCTCAACCACTACTTATAAAACTATATTTTAACATACTATTTATCATTTAGCTTTGAACAAACGTGCGTTTCTGTTCAACAAATGAATATTATTGAAATAACGAGCAACAAAAGCCAATTAGCAGTTGGGTTTTTAATATATTTTATAACAAATTGAAAATACGAAGATCACAAATCGTTCCAGGATGCGTGGGGACGCGCGCAACTGCGCGAGACGGGCGCACTCGATCTTCTCGTGAATCGACTAGCTGAAGTGGATTCACCCGACGAGAGACTCACGATCGTCACTGCGTTTAGGTATGTGTCAAACCCACGGTGACTCGCATACATTTTTTTATTACTAATTAATAATAATGCATTTTTCTTGGTGTACGGTTGCACCATAAAACTAATTGTAAGATACGTTGGCGGTACATAGGCTACATGTCTTCTTTCAAGTATTTCAACCAGAGTTATGTTTCCATGATAGCCGACTGTTCCAGAGGAGAGGTAAATTAGGTATTTGTATTTGTGAAAAAGGGATAAGCACGTGAACATCTGGAACATTCTCAAATATGAGGGGTAGAATATCCTTTTGGCGCTCGAAAGGTGAGAGTATTAGTAAGCTCCATTGAAGTTGTGCTATGCTAATACCGTACCGTATGGTGTCTCATTGTGCTTATAGCTGTTTGTTACTGTCGATGAGTATTTGTTTCAGACATTTTGTCCATGATACGACATCCTTGAAACATCTATGTTGCAACCAATTGTTCCTGAATACGGTAGTTCGACATGTTAACGAGTATCTGCGAGTGTTTGGGGAGGAGTGCAAGGTACCGTAATCAGCAATTGTGTTCCGTAATTTTATTTTACAATACCCAATCCTTAGCGTTTTATGGTTCTCGCCTTCATGTCTCAGTAGGGTATCACATGAATGGGTTTTTGGCCTTCCCCTCGGTTTCTTCTCAGGGACGATCGGAGTCCGTGCTGTGTTCGATACTGTTTCTTTCTTATGAGCAGTCTTACTGTACTTACACTTAGGTTTTTAATGAATAACGTTTTTTTTGTAAAATATATTTTAAAAACAAACTTTGTACGTAATACTTACAGCCAACACCCCGTAGTGACGATGATATTTATCGACCCAACAGTCCTATGTTGATGGAATTGGAAAATAAGATGGAGAAAAAGCAACGAGCCGGTCTGGAGGGCACCCTCCGTGGTACCCATTCACCCTCCCGATACAGCCGGTCACCATCTCACTACAGTCTGTCACCGTCCCCGCCGGTCTCACCTATGAGGTACCGTAACCCTTATTTTGTTTTGTACGGTAATGTTTTGCCTGTAATCAGAGGGATTCGCACACTGGGAAGTCTTGTATGTAACTGTATGGAATTGTATTTCCTTACTTGCTAGGAACACAGAAGATGCAACTTACAGTGAGACCAATAATTAAATCCCTTGATTGGTTTTGGTTTCTAACTTTGTCGTCTACGTTCATTTGGTTGCTGATGCTTATTCTTAGCTTTTCTATGGAAATGTTAAAAATCAATAAATGCAGTTTTGTTTTTAACAATTTGTCTCATTTCCTTCCTGCTTGTTTGTTCACTAGTCATTGCGTTTCAGCGGTCGCTCACCGTCGACGTCTCTCTCCTCCTCACCAACACCGAGTTGTATCTCATCGAACGCGAGGTTTGTGTTTCTGATTCTCTATACAGTTACCAATATTCCTATAGCTGCAATTTTTGATAAGTCTTGCCCAAACACGCTGCATCAATTCGATCAATCTTATCATTTGGATTCTTTTGAAGTTGTTAGCATTCATAACTATGTCTCCTTTTATGAAGCAGACTATTTGATCATGTATCGACAACAACGTTCTTGTTCATCATGTATCGACAACAACGTTCTTGATAACGCTGGGGCACCCCGTTTTGGGATACCTTAACAGTGGAAGCACCCCGTTTATGTGCCTAATTTTTCACTTGGCACCCCCGGTTTTCGTGTCTTGCATTTTGAGGGTCACCCCGTTTCCGAAATATGGAAACGTGACATGTCGATGTATTTTTATACGTTTTCTGATACAGCCTTGAATTCTCTTTGAAACGCGAAATGACTTTCAGCTCACTCGCGCACACAGCGAATGCCGCCCATTCGGACGTGGAGGACGAGTCATCGGAGGCGACACGTGGAGAAGAGCCAACAGAAAAGGAGAAGCACAAGGCACGACAGGTACGGTAACCACTTATTGACCAGGATACGTAGCCACTTATCGACTGGGATACGGTAACCACTTAGTAACCAGAATAAGCTAGCCACATGATGACCAGAATACGGTAGCCACATGATGACCAGAATACGGTAGCCATTTATCAACCAGAATGCGTTGACCAGAATGGAGATTAGAACGTTGTTTGACATGAAGTATAAAACTGAAAGGTGAGCTGATCCTCATTGTCAGGAAGCTTTTTTACGATTAGGAGCTACTGTTACTCTTCTGTTTCGCGCGTTGTCTAAGGAATACCTGACGCTCAAACAACCGATAATAGACATTTTTTTATATACATAGGCTCCCACAAGCGCACAATATCACTTTCTCATACTTGTAACTTTAGCTAAATAGTAACTATTATACATTTTAACACGAGTCTCAAGTAATGCTCAATTTACTATCAAAGATCCAATTTTGTGATGATTTGTTGCTTACAGACGGAAATATAAGGTTGTGCGCTTAGTATTTGTGCTCTTTTGAGATCATCCCCTCTATGTTCTCTCCCCGAACTTATTCAGTCGTTTTTTTGCTTCAGATTATCGAATATGAACTGTACCTGATCAGCTGGCAGTCGCACGAGGATTCCAATCTGGTCTTCCTCATTCGACAAGATCTCGTTGTATGTTCTTCTCTCTATGCATGGGCAGTGATTCCTGGTAATGAACTTATAAAAGACACTTTTGGTCATGAACTTTGCCTTAGTCGGATTTTCATGCATGAAAAAGCAAAAAAAGGCAAAGTCTCCTGTATTCAAGGCATTTCACCTTGCGGGTAGTCCTGAGAAGGCCAGGACGTTCATGCATGAAATGTTCAGGTTTTTACAGCTACTCCGCGCGCTATGAGGCCTTGATTTTGGAGAACTTTGCTTTAGGTACTACCCGGGCAAGAAACAACTTTAACGTAGACATAGCAAATCAGCGGAAATTGTATGTAATACTAGTAATCCAATGCACCGTAGAATGTGGTTTGTTGTCTTGGAGGGCTGAAAGATGAGAAATAAAAACACTCAAAATGGAGTTTCATGAAGCCTGATTTCAGTCAGCGCTGATCTCCGTCCTTCGCCTGACTCCGCAAATGGAGAGTCGAGTCGGTAGGATTCTGAAGCGGATGTCGCACTCGAGGTTCTCGGTCGAATCTCTGCTACTGATGCACTTCCATCTACGCATCTTCAACTCGTTATGTGCAACGCCCTGTAAGATCGCCAGGTACTGTAATGGTTAAGTATACTATAATATTCTTCTTCGGTGCTTTCCGTTTAGATGGGACAAGCCCTAGCCTGGGTACCCTGTGCACCACCCCCGAGTTGAGGCTACACTACCGACAGTGTTGTGTGGACACTGGGGAAGATTGAAGTCGTGGTTACCGTGTGCTCACCACTACCCTCGTTTCCTAGCCCCCTGGGTACGTGTGACGACAACGGGGGATCGAAGTATACTGTAATAGCAATGCAAAAACTTCGTCTTCAATTCCCCGTCTAATGATGTTTTTTTCAGATTCGCGAAAAGATGTTCTCGATGTGAGGTGAAGGCGGAATTCGGCACTTCGGTGTGTTGATTGCTCTTTGTGGGAGTGTTTCTGCACAATATTTCGAGACAGTGTGTAACTTCCGCTGGTCTTACATTTGCATATTCCTTTTTGTTATGGAGACTGTTACCTTTGTTATCATACAAATGATTTACTGTAGACCGGCGGAAGCAACATACCGGGTCTATGGCTGCCTGATGAGCGTTACCTTTCCGTAAGATTACTGTAAAGCAACTGATGCTATTATAAGGTTGCCAGGATTACTGTAGCTTTATTGCAAGGCTGTGATCACATCATACTTCGTACACATTGTAGTATTGTAATGTAAAATGAAATATCTTTTGAGGCTAGTTGTAACTTTTTGGGGATCGTATACCGTATTGAAGAGGAGTTGTCCAGAATGTTGAAGATTTCCTCTTTTCAGGTTTTGTGTGACTTTGCCTCGAACGTGGATACGGACTTTGGTGATGCGTATTTACTGACGAGTCTGAGTTCGTCCGATCGATCAACAAGGATTGCAGCCGCTCTCGCTAAGACCATTCTGATACGGTAATAGTTAATCGGCACAATCCCATAGGCGCACAAACTATGGCTTGTGACTTTAGCTAAATATACTAACTATGTCTTAACATGAATCTCAAGTCACACTCAATTTATAACCAGAACCAAAATTTGCATTGATTGGTTGTTTACGGACAGAAATATAAGGTTTTTAAAAAATATGATTTGTGAGCTTTTGGGATCCCAGTTGATCATGTATCGACGTGTCACAAACCTATTTTTCGGAAACAAGGTGTCACTCTAGTGCAATAAACGCTTCATCTATTGACATTTTTTTATTGTTAGCAAAGATTGTTTTGAGATTGCTCTAAATCTGTTTTGTTATACATTTTTGTCTTTCTTTACTACCTCCTTCTTTGCCGGGGATCGTACCCGGGTCTACTGCGTGATATTTTTACCACTTTCTTATATATTACAGTAACCGTTTCCGTCTGACCCGACGAACTTCGATTGAGCAGCCGCTGGCACCGCAGATGCTCATCGATGAGCTGCGTAGACTGTTAGAGGAGGGAGAACTGGAGAACGAGGAACCGTTCTATGAGGACGGGGTATGTTGGAGAGAACTTTCGCTTACCATGAAAGAGTAATGTAAAGTAAAGTTCTCCCGAATCCAGTCCCCATAGCCTGCGGGTAGTCGAGAAGGAGTCGCGACGTTGTAGGGCATCGAAGTCCAGACTTTTTCGCCAGACCGATTACTTTTGTGAAACTATTAATATCAATTGCTGATCCCGGAGAGGGTGAACTTTACTACACGTTATGAAGGAAAGTGCAACAGACCAATATTTTTGCAAATTTAGTTTTCCAAACTTCTTGTGTTTGAGAACTGTCCTAAATATTCGAATGTCTTATTTTCTGAGCTCTTTTACTAACAATAAGGTTTGCTTTTGCAGCCGCCGATATCAGTTCTGGCCGTGCGTGCCCTATCCACTCTTATTGCGTCGAAGAATGTTCGAGAGATCCTGGAGGTGAATGCCAAATGGGTGGCACCCAAATATGTCGAGTGTAAGCTCGGACAAGGCAAAGGTAGGCCTTTCCTCAATATAATATTAATACAATCTTTACCATCTTTATTCCCCATTCAGCAGGATATGGGGGATATAATATCATTGGCAGATCAGTTTTTGTTTGTGTTATTTGACCCTTGGTTTTGGAACATACCTTTGGAATAAGATAAACGACAGTATGTCCAGAAAAAATAGAAAAAGTAGCTTGTCTCAAACAGCAACGAATAAGCCTTGGAGCTGAAACACAAGACAGATATGTCTATCGTTGTTTAGAGAGTCCGAGCGATTCGCCGTCTACATATATTTCTGGGGAAAGGAAGGAGGACCAGGAGATGGAAGACATGAAGTTAGGGGTAGAAGGAAAAGTCGTGAAAGATGAAGTCTCCGAAGATAAGACAACAAGTGAATACCGGGAATGGACTGTAGATCAAGAGAAAGTAAACACAAGTGACGAACGACGGGTGAAAGTGGAAGAAGTAGAAGAGGATACAAAGAAAGCTGAAGAAAGAATAGTACAGAACAAGAAAGAAGAAGAGAAAGCAAGAAAAGTAACAAGAAAGGATGAAATGGAGGGAATACAGGAAGCCTTGGTGAAGAAGAAAGAAGACCAGAAACCAGTTGTCAAGACAGAAAAGGAAGATGTCGTGGAGAAAATGGATGAAGAGATGGTTGAGAAGGAGGGACAGAAAGGGAAGGAGGAGGGAGATGAAGAGGAGGAAGAGGATGTGGTGTGCTTCGAGGACGAATGCGGAAATCGCATCGGAGAGATCGCGATGGACGCGTTATGCGGAAACAGCGCGTACTTCCAGGTTCGTATCTATTTTTACAAGTTACTTACTTGTATGATACAAAAAATTTTGCTTTTGCTACAGAGGTGACAGTTCAAGTTCTTATGCAAGCGGTAAGCTCCACTGCAAGGTGGAATATACAACTAGCGAAGCGCATTAGTTGTTTGAGTAATACATATTTTAGCCTTCTTATAAAAATACTGTAATCATAGAATGTTTGATTTCCAAGAAAGAAGAACTACTCCGGTATTTCAGATGGGCCCATTCTGAAAATGGGCAAATTTTCATATGCTATTAACTTGCCCATTTTCGGACCCGCCATTAGTGGATCTGAAAATAAGCAAGTTAATGGCATATGGGAACTTGCCCATTTTCAGAATGTGCCTATCCGAAATATCGGAGTATGTTTACTTGTTACTTACGTACTTCCAATGTGATATAGTTAAAGTGCAAGAAAAATTGACAATCACAAACTTTGTTTTCTTTATAGGCGATGTTCTCGGCGGATATGATGGAGAAACGCGAACGGAGGAGGAAATTCGTGTTCTCCGAAAAGGAGGATCTGTGCAGTGTGTACGAGTTCAAGCTGTGAGTTTCGGGCTTCCCCAGAATGTGATCTACGAATGAGGTGTTGTGTAGATCACTTTTTGGTGGGTAAGAGCGAAATTTGTAAGTTCTTGTTGGGTTTAGGTTTAGGATGAGCCGCAAACATTCATAGGTAACGCTGTTGTGCTCGTCTACTGCGATCACGCTTTTCCATTGACCATTGGGTTTAGTCCCGAAGTGGAGGCAAGCCCCTCCCCCTCCCGCACTTACCCTGATCGGGCAGGTTACGTCAATCAGTCTACTAAGATTAGGTTACATCTAGCTTTAGTGATGGGCGTGGCCTTGCCAGCTCTTCAAGACTAGACCCAGAATCATTCAACTCGTGCCACTGTTCGAAACTTAAATAAATGGGACCTGTGAGATCTGTGCTTTTGCTTGTTCTTATTTTGACTTTTTATTCAATGACAATGTTTAGACCCATTTGGCAGATGACTCATAAAGATAAAACAGTTGATTATGAATTGGTTGCAGTTTCCTGCACGCACTGGCTGGATGTTCTCCTGCCGTCTGTATACAGTTCGATAGCGCGGAGATGTGCGTTGCACTGATGAGGGTACGGCAGTTTTTTCTCTTTATTTAAGAGAGAGAGAGAGAAATATATGCCTTATATGCAGCTCTTTGTATACATGAATCAGCATGCTTTTTGAAGTTGAAATACCTTTTCACCAGGATATTGTAACAGAAAGTGTATGAAGCTATGTGTCACTTTGCCATTATTATAGTTGTAATTTTTTTAAACTCTGCTTTAGTTGAATTTATTTTACTTTGTAGTTATCGGACAAATACTTGTGTTCATCGTTGACGGAGTATCTGATCGGCTCTCATGGCCCGGTTCGCCGTCTCATGGATGGCGCCTCGTTGTCTGATCTACTACCGATAGCACTACATGTTCATTCTAATCACAAGTAAGTTACTTTGTATTTCTTATTGTTAGTAATATTATACAATGTAAATAAAGTATGCAAAAGCAATCGTAGTGTACGGTGAGGTTTGTATTAGAGTGTGCGCGTGCATTTGGCTTTCGTACTTTGTGCTTCACTACGGAAAACATTTCCTTTACATTTCGTATTGTACGAAGAAAAATAGGCCTAGTTCATATTGTGTCCTTTGTGCACGGACTTAAAGTCTAGTGCTTGACGTGATCGGTTGGGATTGAACCAGGGATGTCTGGGTCTAATATGGCGACTCTAACGAACATAGTTGTGTTCTTATTTAGGCTGATCGACACGTGCTTGTTGACGTTGATGAGGTTCTCGTCAGTGTCGGACATTACGGCGGCGCTGTCAACTCTGGTCAAGAATTCCGTCGGTATCAAATTGTTCTTTGAACGATTGGTCCGATTCCTGAAAGAGAATTCGTGTCTGCAGTTTCAGTTGAATTTGATCCCTGATAATGGAGTTAACTAGTTATCAGTTACTTTAAGGGTAACTTTGTTACAGTAACTGTTGAAATGTGGCTGTGTGTGACAATGACGTGTTTGACTGTTGTTTACGGCGTATGTCGAATTCGGTCGCTAATAGTAGTTTAGAGAGTAAAGATCTACTTTATACCATGTGACATAAGTATTATATTAAACAGTAACTTTTTATTTTGGCTTGCACTGTTACGAGTGTTTGTGACGTGTCTGTTTGCTCAAAAAAGTCTTCAAAACGGATGTACTGCCTGTCTCAGTAGGTAGCCGCAGTTTCCAGTTAGCTTTTCTGTGACCTTTTACAGTGGCTCACTGTAAAAGAACACTGGAAAGCTCACTGGAAACACAAGAGTTTACTCTCGCGGCTGACATTTAACGTTGCTATGCTACTGTTACGTACACGACGATTGGAGGTTCAGTAGCGTTGGTTTGTTATTTTAGAAAGTTGCTTTGTGTATATTAGTTTTAACATTGTGACTTACAGTATGCTGTCAGTACTACGTTTTCAGCTACAGTTTTAATGTTTCAATTTCTTCACTATGTTGTTTTATTTCGATATCCTTATTATTCGTACTGAGGCTCCACATTCAGTATTATTGTATACTGGCTCAAATTTCCGTACTTGTATGCACAATATTTGTGCTATTATGGCTTTTCGCTCTAGAATAGCTTCTGATTACAAATTTGCGGTTTTTATCAGTAATATTATACTATTATACATGTATTACCGGTCTTTCTTCTATCTCTATAACTTGTACCGGCTTTAATCTATTACATGTATTCTGTAATGGTTTTGTACATACGTAGTAGGAAGAGCAGTAAGAGTAAGTTGACATGTGTAGCGTTAAAGAAGGCCGCAAACCGTCATTTCATTCGTTAAAAAAATATGTTCATAACGAGTGTTTTATTGACCCGCCACTTTTGTGTTCAGGGAATGCATATAAGCGAATTCATAAGAAAGCTGACGGTTTCCGGCCCCCTTTAATGTTGTTCGAGTGAGATTGTGATGAGACTTGTGGATAAATTATTGTTGATATGTCCAATGCCACTTGCCACAGCAAAAATGTTTGCCCCAAAAACAGTATCGTTGTTTTGTGAAGCAAATGAATGCAATCTTTACTTGAGAACAGAGACGTACCGTATACTCTTATCATCACAACATAAAAATACATACATGCTGCTGAAGAGGTTGTGCATTCTAAATACATTGTTGTGGAATAAAAACGTTACATATTGTCAGTGTATGTACATCTTCAACATTCTAATGTGAATGTATTGACCGTTTTGATCTTGTGTTGGAATCAAATACGACAATGGTATATCGTATCTCGCAGTACACTACTGAATGGGCGATGAGATCGCCGCACGTAGGCAGCCCGGAATGATCTTTTGTCCGCGGAAACCACGATGCGCCACATGAACAGTGTCGAAAGTGCGCTGCACGTACGCAGCTTGCATCGCTCAGAGAAAGAAACCTCAAATTTTGAGTGTTTAAAACACTCATTTTTTTCAATAGGATTACGAAATACTTAACACTGAAAAATGAGTGCTTTAAACGCTCAAATACTATTCAGGCTTGTTTTTCTCTGAGCGATTCGTTATTATGCGTCTAGGGTTCAGATATCACCAGAGTGTAGCACGCGCTGTGAAATGAATCAAACAGCGGGAACAGAACGCGAAACGGACTCCGCCTACCAACATAAATCAGAGAGTTCCTAATATCAAACAATATACCGAGGTACATAGTGGTCTCAAATTTGCATATTCCTTTATTGCGGAAAGTAAGGCCTTTGTTATTATATGCAAAGTAGGTACTGTAGACCGGCGGAAGCAACATGTTGTGACAAGAGGTGCCGTTTCGACACACCAATTCGGCACTTCTAATGTGACTTTAAAAAATTTGAAATAACATGGTTGTAGAGTAGTTAGCGTCATTTACGAGCAGATCTGTTACAACACCAAAAATTGCAACAACAACAAAAAACTGTAATGGAACAGGAATCTTATCAGATCTTATTGTTAGGTCAGACGTCGGTAACATTAATATTTATTCCGCAATCAGAAGGGTTCTTCGGCGGGCGATTACATCTTTCCATCGGGGAACATCAACGACAGGGCATCTCAGAAACGTTGGGCCAAGGAGGACGGTAACACCTCGACAATATCCGGGGAGGGGATGTTTCAGCCGTTGTTGAATTGCCTTGCTTTTGATTGTTATATCCTGAAAAACGAGAGAGCAATCGGAAAGAGCCGCATAGTTCACTGACTGGAGCTCGACGGCCCGGCTGCGCCTTTTGATACGACAGTGCATTCCGCACCTGGTGCCTATTTACATAATATTGGTCACAGATTTCCACTGAATGAACGTGCATTCTCGAAAATGCAGAGTATACGAGAACCATATAAAAGAAGGAGCTGGTAATGTGGAAAGTATCGAACAATGAACACCGTCCTCCTCTCTGCCTTTGTCGCGCTCGTGGTGGCTGTGGTTTCGAATGGTGAGTGCTTAAGGCCAGTTCACATATGTTCACAATAGAACCAACTTCGTGGATGGTGCTACTGCGAAAGAAAAAAGGACATGACACTATTGTGCTTATATAATAGTTACACAGTTAGAGTTACAGTAAGATTCGTTAAAAGAGTTGCTTTTAGAAGCCCTTTCACGAAGTGACGTCATTGCGAAATATGCCAAGCATTTGCCGGGAGAAGTGAACGTCCACAAAGTGCAGAAGCGACAGGCTGCCGGTTCTCCCTGTGCAGACACCTTCGATATGACCAGTAAGTGGCTTCCATCGTCAGTGGAAATGTGGCTTTTAAGTGCCATCAGCCTGTTTCACTTACGATATGTAAGAAAACAGTTTAAATTTCGGGTCACTCTTGCAAAATGCTGACAATCTTAATGTTCATGTAACCTACTTAGCAAGAAGTTAAGAAGACAAAGCTTGATTCTGGTGTGCTTACTTTGCATGTCTTGTGTTTTGCAGTCGCCGACTTCCCATTCCCGCAGTATTCGTGCTGGGACGTTTCGGGTAAGGGAATGGCTGCCACCTGCAACGACGCCACTCTCGGTTCCATGTACCAAACATATTGTCCGTACAGCTGTGGACTCTGTGGATGTGCTGATGCATACTGTAAGTTATTCTTGTTATTTCTGTGTTACATCTGTTATCCTAAAACAATTGTAATGTCTGCTAGAGTAATACTTGATGAGACTTTTAAAGGGCATTTTTGTAAAACACAACTAAAAGCATAAATATGACATAGTAAAATGACACTTTGAGCAATTGACAAAGACCTATATACAGTACATACATATTGTATAATGTATACTGTTGGCATACTTGACTCCGTTTTGTGCAAATATCCGACCACTGATATGTTGTTATCTTATTGTTATGTGTCTTAGCAAATACAATATTTATCAAAGTATTCTAATTTTTCGCAATCCTATGCCGTTTTTCGCCTGCTTTTTCACCTCAACTGAGAACAATTTGAATACGCTTGCCAAATCGACTCTATTGCGACAGTCTTGCTTTTGTGCAGCTTGTACAACTCAAGTATTCCGATAATACTATTGGCTTACCTGACTCCGTTCTGTACAAATATCCGACTGTCAATTTATAATGATATCTTATTGTTAGGTTGCTTTCCAATTACCCATATTTGCCGAAGTATTCAAATTTTTCACAAACCTATGTCATTTCACGAGCTTATGAACTTGTACTAAAACGTGACAAACTTGAATACGCTTTCAAAATTGAATATATAACGACAGTCGGGCATTTGTACAGAACGAACTCAAGTATTCCGATAGCACTGTATGCAGTATATAGGACAATGCTATAGCAAGATGCATTCCAGTTGAGTACCCGAACAATGGATGTGAGATTCTGGCAGCCGATGGCTTCTGCAACGAAACGCTAGTGAGCGCGTACTGCCAAAGGAGCTGCGGACTCTGCACTGCGCCCGCCTGTGCCGATAGCATTGAGATCAACGGTAATCGTAATTTTTGTATAGTTGAAAAATGTTTGAATGATAATAATTCTGGTACGTTACAAAATTTTTTTGCTCCGAGACTATGCTAGGCGGTCAAACGATAGAGATCGAAACCGACTAATCTCACATTTCTAACAATAAGATGCCACGCTTCCTAAATCTTTGTATTTGTTTTCATTAAATATTGTTACCTAATAGCCATACATCTATACTTTCAATTAAAATTGCACAAATGGGGCTGCCAAATTTTACCACATTTTCAGAACCCGGATACTACAATTGTTTCGATGTCGGTAACAAGGGAGTGGCGGCGACTTGCGATGATGCCACACTCGGGGCGATGTACCAGCAGTACTGTCCGTACAGTTGTGGAGCATGCGGATGTGTAGATTCCCAGGGTATCTTTACAGTTTTGGCTTTATGTAAAAGTAACTTAGAATAGAATAGAATATAATATGCTTATCGCCAAGGTTACTGGTAATAGGGCAATAACACTTATAGGAGACAGTTTCGAAGTGAGATTCCTGAATGATACCTGAATGATACAAATGATTAAAATAATTGTGTTACTTAAGATATCTATGAGAAAATGTTCTAAGAAAATATATGTAGTACACCTAACAATAAGTCGATTAGTGAGCTGAAGCAAAGGATTGGAGAGGGGCCGAAGCCTTTGGTGCTGCTTAAAACAAGTTTCTGTCATTCCACTTATCTTGGCGGCAGCAGCTTGACCACACTCACTTTTCTCATCTCGCAAACGTAACAACCATTACAAAGCAAACTGAGCCAACTAAGCTTTTCAGTCAGCTAATCAATATAATTATTGTTTGCCACTTTACTCGCCTTGCTGAATATCATAAGGTTGAGGAGAAACCTTTCTGTTCTCGTCATACTCAATATTATTAGATTGAGGAGAAACCTTTCTATAGCTGAGAAGAAACACAAGAGTAACGAGTTCATTTTCAGCGGTGTTCCCTAACGCTGGTTGTGCGAAACTGGCGTCGCTCGGACTCTGCGCTAACATGTCGCAAGTCAGCCAGTACTGTCACTTGAGCTGCAAGAGCTGCACGCCCACCAATACATATGTGTAATTATAACTCTTCCTAATAAATCCTGTGCAGCTATATGAGCAGTAAACGTGACGACTTGTCAATAATAGACTGTAATGTAATAAGGACAATGACAGTATGTACATCTCAATTGTCAGTATGAGACAGCGGAATGTATTATTGTAATCGAAGCATTATGGTGATGCTGACAATGAGTTCACTTCAAAACCCAACAAAGGTGTGATCCGGGGTAGGCAATTGCCAGTGATAGAATCACGAAGAGTTATCGGTCCGTGTGAATGACTGGGCTTCCTTACGCAAAATATAATACCATACAACATCCGGGACTTCCCGTAAGACGAAATGCCTCGAATACGGTAGAATTTGCCTTTGCGAATGCCGAGTTCTTGTCGCTCTTCCATATTATTATATAATAGTTCTGCACACTTGCGGAATCTCTGCTACAGCCATCGAATGCTCATTCGGTGTCTATCCGAAGACAACACGACAAAAGGTATATCAGGCCATCCTGGAATAACAAGGAAGCCATTGGTGTTGAATCCACCGAAGATGCATGTAATACCAATGGCTCAGACCTCAGAATGGGAATATAACGGAACCCGCATCGTACGACGAGAAAGAAGGCCCAGTAGATGAACATGCCGAGGAAGCAAATGCATACCATTCTCAACTCGAAGTTCACACTATCGAGCACATTTCGATCATATCGTATACACAAGTGGATCTTTTATGACGGGCATTCGAAACATCTTGTAAAATTGCAAATGCTCAAAGCTTGCTGGCGATCTGGGCGTGTGCGATCACAAGTGTTGCTTTCAATTGGAACTTCATTTCAACAATTTTCTATCCTTTGGCGGCATTGGAACCGTTGGACTGCCTGAGCTCAAGTCTCTGACAGATCGGATGGGATGCGGTGGAAGAGGTCACCTATATTTGTCTGCTTCGAGAGTGTCGCCAACCCCAGTGGGCATAGCTCTCTCGCTTGACCAACCAGAATCTCTCTCGCCATCCTAGACATTTGACCTAACAGTAAGCATGTATAATAGAATGCATCCGTACTTGCCGTAACACTGCATTAAAAACTGTAGCAAGCACATGAAATATACCTTCTTTGTGATATTCACAATATTCCAGTATGTTGTAGTTCTTATTGTTAGTACATAGTTCATACGACAGGTAAAAATTTCCATTGATAAACAGTGTGCTTTCGAAAGATACCGGAAGTCAAAAGAGTAAACTTGTATAACTCATTCATCAAGTCTTGCGGGTAGACTATCGTGCACACTCGGCACATTGCTTATTGATTAGCTTTCTAAAAGAGCTGCATTGATGAGAGCGTATTATTGGCTTACCTGACTCCGTTCTGTACAAATATCCAACTGTCGCTTTATGAAACACTCTTATTGTTAGGTTTCGTACCAATTACCCAAATTTGATAAAGGGTTCAATTTTTTTTAAGCAACCCTATGCCGTTTTACAACCTTGTGAATCTGCTGTGAACAATGAAAGGTTGAATGCACATACTATATTGATAATGTAGCAACAGTCGGATATTTGTATGGAACGGAGTCAAGCATGCCAATAGTAAACTTACTTCATTGTTGAGTGCCCTGCATGGATATTATTGGCTTATCTGACTCCGTTCTGTACAAGTATCCGACTGTTGCTACATGTTTAACTTTGTATGCGTATTCAAGCTTTTTCATAGTTCAATACAATTCATAATCTTGTTGAACGGCATAGGTTTGCGTAGAAATTAAATACTTGGCCAATTTGTGTAATTTGAAAGAACCCTAACAATAAGATGTAGTCATATAGTGACAGTCGGATATTTGTATAGAACGGAGTCAGATAAGCCAATAGTAGTTCTAATTAGACGAAAGTGAATGCACGGCAAGTAAGTGTGATGATAATACAGATATTCGAATAATCTCAGAAACATCGAAAAAGGGGTTGGTATGTTAATGATCCAGTTGCTTCAACAATAACAGTACTTGGGTTTGATCCTTGCTCCATCGAATGCTTATTGTTTATCATTTCTCAAGCACCGTTCTGGTGCTCACAGCCCGCCAGGGTGAAATGTGACCTGAAATGTGACCCCTCCCGTAACGAAAATTTTCTAAATTAGTTTTGAAGCCAATAGATTTGTGTTACTTCGTTTTTTTATGTTTTAATATTGAGGTAATCTGCTGAACTACGCATACAAATACTTCCAAAAAACAACCAAACTGGTATATTCAAGATAAACTTTGACCGTGCATGGGGTATCCCTCGTGCGAGAACCTTATAACATCCAAGATTTGAGAGACAACGGTGGGTGGTCCTATGGCTACACCCGATCTTCGTCGCCAGCTCTCGCACACTTGCTTCAGGATCCTCCTTGATGGCTTCGAGAACGGTATAGTCTTCTACAGTAGTCGGCCTTCCGGATCGCGGTTTTTATTCGAAGTCGGTATCTCCTTTCTCGAAGCGAGTGAACCAGCGATGAACGGTGGAATGGTTGACGGACTCCTCACCAAAGACAGCGTTGATATTAGCGACTACATATACTACACAACACAAAAATACATAGTGTTGAAGAGGCTAAGCATTATATTAAAGTATCTATTATTAAAGTATTATACCTTACATATATACAGCATACATCTTACAATCATATATGTATTCGAATACGAATATATGATAGTTTTGATCTTGTGTTGTGGTATCAACATGGGCTTATCGTATCTCCCAGTAGAGTCTACTCAACGGGCGGGTGGGGGGGGGGGTGGGGGTACGTAGCTCGGAATGAATTTTGGACGGGGAATAACAATGCGCCACATGATCTGTGTCAAAAGTGCGCTGCACGTAGGCGGCTTCAATCTGTGTGTCGAGGATTCGGCACAGCTAAGAATAAGAACCGCCTGAATAAGAACCCTCGGACAAACTTGGCTCTATTCTGTATCAATATCCGACTGCTGTTGTATGATGATATCTTATTGTTAGGTTTCTTATAATAATATATACGGGAATTTTTGTTAAAGCTTTTTTGTTAAAGGATAATTAAATTAGCGAGCATTGTTCGAGGGTTCTTATCCAGACGGTTCTTATTCAGGCGGTTCTTATATTGGGCGGCGCCGAGTGTTCAGAGAACACTAGAGTGTAATGCTGTGAAACGGATCAAACAGCAGAAAATAATGCGAAACAGATTTCGCCTGCCAACACAAGTCAGAGAGTTTTTACTACACAATATGCAGACCAAGCGAAAACAGCCTAAAGGCTTGCGTGTAAAGAAGTACATCGACAGTATCTTTGAAGAGCCATGGTATGGTGCTTCCGCCGGTCTACAGAACCTCATTCGCATACCACTGCAAAGACTTCTATCGAGATAACAAGGGAATATGCAAAATTGTAAAATAAAATTTGCTAAATTGCACTATCGTATTGTTAGCATTATGTCACTAACAATAAGACAACCGCTGTAGCAATCCCCTCCCCTACCCGGTTTTCGTGAACTTGAAGCTTTCCAGGTTTCTGATATGATGACTACTGCAAATTTTCATCCAGCCCAAAATAATCTGTAAATGAATAGCTTGCGGGTAGCTTACAGCGCACACCATGTTGGAACAGTGACACCTTAGCCGGTCTCAAAATTTGCATATCCCTTTGTTCCAATGAAGTAACCTTTGTTGTCGTATGCAAATGGGATACGGTAGATCAAAAAAAGCTGTGAGCCGTTGTCGAATCGCATACGATTAGCTATATCCGGGGATTTACTATATCCGGAACAAAAAAAACGAGAGAACAGTTGAAAAGATCAGCAAACTTCACCCGGCGACCGATGCTCTCAGTGTGCGTTTCGATACCACAGTGCATTCTGCACCTGGTGCCTATTTACATATTGCGGTCACGGTTTTCCACTAGACGAACGTGCATTCCCGAAAAAGCGTAGTAACTAAAATCCATATAAAAGTAGGAACTGAGAGTGTGGAAAGTATCGAAGAATGAACACCGTCCTCCTCTCTGCCTTTGTCGTGCTCGTGGTGGCTGTGGTTTCGAATGGTAAGTGTTGGTGGATTTTCTTTGCATTGTTTCTTTGGACCAGTTTACTTATGCTTACAATAGAACCAACTTCGTGGATGGTGCTAAGATGTAAGGGAAAAAAGATATGCTACTATTTAACTTACAATTAGGCAGTTACAGATAAAGTCACAGCTACAGTTACAGTTACAGTTAGATCTGTCCTTCTATGACATAGCTCCTCAAGGTTCGTTATTAGAGTTGTTTTTAGAAGCCCTCACACGAAATGACGTCGTTGCGAAATATGCCAAGCATATGAAGGGAGAGGCGAAAACTGTTCATAAAGTGCAGAAACGTCAGGCTGCTGGTTCTCCCTGTGCGGACACCTTCGATATGACCAGTAAGTGATTCGGTCTTATTGGTAGATCTCCAAGTGGCTACCATTGCCTGTGAAGAGGTGACGCCGCTAATCTTCCAAGAGCCACAAGCCCGCCTCACTAACAATAAGAGGAACTGTTTAGTTTTGAGTCAGTTTAAGACAAAGATTGATTTTGGTGCACTTACGTCGCATTTTTGTGTATCTTTCAGTCGCCGCCTTCCCGTTCCCACAGTATTCGTGCTGGGACGTTTCGGAAAAGGGAATGGCTGCCACCTGCAATGACGCCACTCTCGGTTCCATGTACCAGACATATTGTCCGTACAGCTGTGGACTCTGCGGATGTGCTGATGCGTACTGTAAGTTGAAGTTGTTGCTTTTATGTTACATCTGATGTATTATAGCAATAGTGACCGTGAAAACTATTATAGTATTGGGGACTAACATTTGTTAGTATATGATTAATCGTAAGGGCACCATCAGTAAGATCATTCTTGTGGAAAATGGTACTTTGTGGAAGTGGTGGAAGTGGCAAAGATGCAGTATGTGGACAAAGTATATTGTTATGACAAGATACATTTTGAAAACGTTCCTACCCAACCAAGGTATCTTCCCTCCGGGGTCGGCAATGGGAAATGCTTGTTTCAAAGTTTTAAAGTAATGGGCGTAGCGAAAAAGTTTGGGCAACTCCGGACTCAAATGCTTCACGTGTCCCGGCCTCCTCGGGATCCCACAGTCAAATAATCCTTGATTCGGGAGACCTTTACATTAAGATGCATTCCAGTTGAGTTCCCGAACAACGGATGTGAGATTCTGGCAGCCGATGGCTTCTGCAACCAAACGGAAGTGAGCGCGTACTGCCAGAGGAGCTGCGGAATCTGCACGGCGCCCGCCTGTGCTGACGCATATTCAATCGACGGTGAGGCCTCACACATTTCTGGCTACAATACCAGAGCATTAGAATTATATGTATTAATCTCACAAAAATGCAAAATAAATTGTTCCGATAGCAACAAACAATTACGTGTTCTCGCTCATAGTCAACAACATCTTGGTCGCGATTAAAGAAGGCCAGAAACCGTTGTTTTGTGCTAGCAGAATTTCGTGTATAAGAGACCCACGACTTCTGTGAGGGGGTCAACTATATAAGGAAATGGTGGTTTTTGCCTCCGAGAATTCACGGTTTCCGGCCCCCTTTAAACATTTCATTACGAACAGATGAATATGCGCAGCAATTTTTCATTTCTCATTTATTGGACAATGCAGTGAGTTCTATTACATGCGAACATGTTGCTGTGTGAGAATGATGACAGAATAACAATACCAATGCACACTTCAGACCCGGCATACCCTGGAAACTACAACTGTCTCAACGACATTACGACCAAAGGAGTGGCGGCCACCTGCAATGACCCCACCCTCGGGGCGATGTACCAACAGTACTGTCCGTACAGTTGTGGAGCGTGCGGATGTGTGGATTCCCAGGGTATTTTAACGTTTCTATTATAAATCTAAATAGTATTGAGTGTCTTATTGTTAGGTGCTCCTTAGCCCCTTTCTACTTTAAATTATGAGTGTTTTATGAACTCTTTAGTGCTTGAGTGTCTATAATACTCATTTTCTCAATAGGATTGCAAAATCTTTTGGCAGTAAATTAGCAGTCAATGCTTGACCGCACTTTTTCCTATCCTAAGAGCGTTGCAACTGTTACCGATTACTTTTCAATTAAGCGTTACAATTAGTCAATATAACTGTATTTTGACGCTTTCTTTTGACTTCTGAACTTATTTACTTGTCTTTCTGAATATAATTTAATATCATTATCAGACTAAGACCTTTTAGAGGAAAACGTTTCTATATATCTGAAGAAACACAAGAGTGACGAGTTCGTTTTCAGCGTGGTTCCCCAACGATGGATGCGCTATACTGGCCTCCGCTGGACTCTGCGCCAACCAAACCGCAGTCAGCAATTACTGTCGCTTGAGCTGCGGAAGCTGCACGGCTACCAATACATATGTGTAGTCATTCCTCTTCTTGATAAATACTATGCACCTCTATGAGCAGAAAACATTAGGATAAAGGTTGCCAATGAAGTACAACGATAGCTGTACTATTGGATTATTTGACTCCGTTCTATACAAAATCCGACTGTCGCAATATTTTTCGTCAATTTCAGTAAGACTGTTATGCAACAATGAGAACTGTAGCAGGCACATCTTTACAGTCACACGCAGTTGATGTTGATGTCAGCAATTTTCTTTCTTTGACAGTATTAGTACACATGGACTGTCCGAGCTCAACCATTACCGGGGATGCGAGATCGGACGGGTTGCGATGGAAGAGGTCACCTATGTTTTCTCTTTCGAAGGAGTCGTGTAACCCAGTGGACACAGCTCTCTCGCTTGACCAGACATCAATCATCACAGTTTAATTGCCTATTCACGAGCATAACAACCGAACTCGCACACTGCATAAAATACTGACTTATCTAACGAATACCAGAAAGATGTAATCGTTGTGAAATTCACAATATTTCAAAGGCTCTTATTGTTAGAACACATGTAGTCTACAGGACTATTTACCATTGCTATGGATAAATATTATGTTTATGGAGGATACCGGAAGTCAAAACGGCAAAGTTGTAAATCAACTTTATCAAGTCTTATTGTTAGATTGCCAAGCACATTTAGCGTATTTCATGTTGCTTAGCTTCAAAGAAACTGATTTCATACAGTCGCAAAATCTTGTAGGCATTGCAAAAAAGGTTCAAAAGCTTTCTGGCGAGTTGTGTATGTGCTTTCCGATGTATTGACTTCAATCGGAATTTCATTTCAACATTCTTTCGTCCTCTGACGGTACTCAAACCCTTGGACTGCCCGATCTAACTCTAACCGGGAATGACAGATCGGACGAGCTGCGATGGAAGAGGTCGGCTATGTTTTCTCTGTCGATGGGGCCGCCAAGCCCAGTGCGCACAGCTCTCTCGCGTGACCAGACAGCATCACAGCTGAACTGAATAATCTTGAGGAAGACATCCGTACTTGCCGTAGCACTGCACAGAACAATGATATCGTTTACAAACGCTAGAAATATACATTCTTTGTGATAATCTGCAATATTTTAGTGGGAATTTGTTCATCTTGTTAGCAAATGTCTAATCCGACTAGTGACAACTGACCAATAACAACTAATGTTGACCGATACTGTGCTTTTGGATAGAGTTCGATGCCCATACAGTAGAGTTGTGAATGTCCTTCATTAAGTCTTGTTGTTAGGTTTTCGTACATATTTGGCCATTTCCGATTCATTCGCACTAAGAAGGAACTGTTATGATAAGTGCGTATTCGAAAATATTCTAAACCTAACTGAATAGAACTAACTGAATGAAGATTTTAAGCCTAACTGAATGAAGCCAATGTTGTAAAGTTATTAGGGAATCTCCTTCATCAGGTCTTATTGTTAGGCTATCAAGCACATTTTTAACATTTCGTGTTTCTTATCCGCAATGAAGAGCTGCTATCATAAGAGCGTATTCGAAAACACTTGTAAAATTTGCAAAAGCTCAAGAGGTTGCTGGATAATTGTATGTGTGTGCTATCATAAATGTTGTTTTCAATCGGAACTGCATTTCAATGGTTTTTCGTCCTATGGTGGCATTGGTACCCTTGGACCACCCAAACTCCTCAATAGCCGGGAATGACAGATCGGACGGGCTGCGATGGAAGAGGTCGGCTATGTTTTCTCTGTCGATGGGGCCGCCAAGCTCAGTGCGCACAACTCTCTTGCTTGACCAGACAGCATCACAGCTGAACAGACTAATCTTGAGGAAGACATCCGTACTTTTCGTAGCACTGCACAGAACATTGATATTGGGAACCAGGGCTAGGACAAAAAATTATTTTGGTGCAAAAAAAGCAAAAAATGGTGCAAAAAAAACAAAAAAAGCAAAAAAATTCCGAATTTTTTCCTATTCATTTCGATCGAGCTCAAAACGCAATAATGGACATTTTTAGTAGCTGACAGCACGATTGTACCTCTTTGATCTCAAAAAGACCCGTTGTTGTGCCTCTTTTGCGAAAAATGTATCCCACGGTAATTGTATTCTTATTGTTAGAGAAGCTTGATGATTCTATTACTCAGTAAATTTTATATAACGCTTCTTTTTGACAATTTTATCATTCTCCTGAATGAGTACAGACACAAATGGCCCTAAAATACGAAGATTTTGGTCGTTTCGAAAATATTTAGCACGTAAAAACTTTTTTTGTTTTTTTGCGCCGATGCAAAAAAATTTTTGCAGCAAAAAATTTTTTGTCGAAAAGTGCAAAAATGCAAAAAAAGCAAAAAACAAAAAACATAAAAGTCCCAGCCCTGTTGGGAACAAGCGCTAGAAATATACATGCTTTGTGATACTCTGCAACCTTTTAGTGGGAATTTGTTCTTATTGTTAGCAAATGTCCAATCGGACTGGTAACAACTAATGTTGACAGATACTGTACTGTGCTTTTGGAAGGAGTTCGAAGCCCATACAGTAGGGTCGTGAATCTCCTTCATTAAGTCTTATTGTTAGGCTTTCGTACATATTTGACCTTTTCGGATTCATTAGCATTAAGAAAGAGATGTTATGATGAGGGCGTATTTGAAAACATTCTAAGCCTAACTGAAGCCAATGCTGTAAAGTTAGTTGGGAATCTCCTTCATCAGGTCTTATTGTTAGTTTATCAAGCACATTTGGCGCATTTCATGTTTCTTAGCTTTAGAGAAAGCGTTGTTTTGATGAGACAACATTCGAAAACACTTGTGAAAATTGCAAAAGCTCAAGAAGTTGCTGGGTAATTGTATGTGTGTGCTATCATAAATGTTGTCCTCAATCGGAACCGCATTTCAATAGTTTTTCGTCCTATGGTGGCATTAGTACCCTTGGAGCGCCCAAACTCCTCAATAACCGGGAATGACAGATCGGACGGGCTGCGATGGAAGAGGTCGACCATGTTTTCTCTGTCGATGGGGCCGCCAAGCCCAGTGCGCACAACTCTCTCGCTTGACCAGACAGTGTCACAGCTTGATTGAATAAGCATGAGGTAGAAGACATCCGTGCTTGCCATAACATTGCACAAAACACTTTTATTTGTAACAAAGGCGAGAAATATACACTCTTTTTGACAATCTGCGGCATTTGCATCTTATTGCAGAAAGAGCTGTTTTGATAAGAGAACATTCAAAAATATTCTAATTGTAAGCCTAACTTAAGCCAATTCTGTAAAGTTGGTTGGGAATCTCCTTCATCATTTCTTATTGTTAGGCTATCAAGCACATTTTTAACATTTCGTGTTTCTTAGCCGTAATGAAAGAGCTGTTATGATAAGAACGTATTCGAAAACACTTGTGAGAATTGCAAAAGCTCAAGAGGATGTTGGAGAGTTGTATGTGTGTGCTCTCAGAAATGTTGCCTACACTCGAAACAATACTTCAACAATTTTTCTCGCATTGGCGACATTCGAAACCTTGGACTGCACGAGCTCAAGCCTAGCCGGGTATGAGAGATCGGACGGGCTGCGATGGAAGGGGTCACCTATGTTTCCTCTGCTTCGAAAAGGTCGCTCACCCAAGTGGGCACAGCTTTCTTGCTTGACCAGACAGCATCATTGCCTATACACGAGGATTACAACCGTACTTGTCGCCACACTGCATGAAGTACTGATTTTAAAACAAAAAAATATATACACATACATTGTGGCATTCGCAATATTTCAATTGGATTTGTTCTTATTGTTAGCACACAGTTCATACGACTAGTAACCATCGCTGTTTTAAAATACTATTGGGATATATTACAAGTCTAAGCAGTCAAAGTTGCGGATTTCTTTCATCGAGTCTTATCTGTGGGGTGGAGGGTAGCAAATCTGAACTCTCTTTTTAATCATTCTTATGAGAAGATCCGAGAACTAAAAAATATCATTTTTTTGTCTTTTGGGTATGTATGTTCCTTATCTTACGCTTCTTAGACGTCACAAGGTATAGACATCCTAGAAGTGAAGGTTTTGAATAAAAATCCAAAGACTTACCGTATCCGAAAAGGTACACTCTATTCTACGGGAACGTGCAATTGGGAAGAGAGACTCGGAATGAATGCAGAGGACAACACTACCGTGTGCCACATGATCAATTTCGAATTAAATATGCACGTAGACAGTTTTGGGGATCAACGATTGATGATCACATCAATTAATTATCTTACAATTAGGAGGCATATCAGTACAGTTTCTAAAGGTAAAGTTTCTCCCGTAATCAGAGAAGCGCCTGATGTGCCAGGAACACTTTGGGAAATTTTAGGCCCGTGGATCATGACGTGCCAGCATACAAGCTTAAATACAACCAAGAATAATCACTGGCCTGACTAATACTGCCCTTTCATACTGTACAGCTGCAATATACATATTGGAATGAACACAGAACACTATTGACACAACGATGGGCTTACAATAAAGCTCAAGATCATATTTACTAACAATAAGATCTACACAAAGCTTTTTCTTCTCTTTATAATAATAACCGGATGATTTTAGTTATATGAAACGGCAGAACACGATTTTGTTTCCCAAAATAAAGAACCTAAATTAAGCTTCACCAACATCTTACCAGCAAGTTATTCGTGCTTATACTCAATTGTGACATTATGTATGTTGCCATGATATAATATATTTTATGCTTTCAGCTTACAAAGGCGTTGGTGACAAGCATAAAGTATGTTTTGTACTCACAGAAAAATAACCCTCAAATTTGAACTGCTTAGTGATACGGTGTTATAAACACTCATTTTTTTGACATAATGTAGTTTATAAGCAGCATCTTTAACATTTGGGAAATGAGTGTTTTACACCTTTGAGCGCCTTTCAGGCTTATTGGTTACTTTTCTGTCAACAATTGAAAAGAGCAACAAACTTCACAGGCACACGATGGCCCCAGTGTGCGTTTTGATGCCACAGTGCATCTCGCACCTGGTGCCTATTTACATATTTCGGTCACACTTTTCCACCGGATATACGTGCATTCTTGAAAAAGCGGAGTATTTGAGAACCATATAAAAGTAGGAGCTGGAAATGTAGAAAGTATCGAAGAATGAACACCTTCCTCCTCTCTGGCTTTGTCGTGGTCGTGGTGGCTGTGGTTTCGAATGGTGAGTGTCGGTGGATTCTTTTTACATAGTTTTTTTGGATCAGTTCACCTATGCTTACAATAGAACCAAATTTGTTTATCTCATAAGGGAAAATGGGGTGAAACTTTTGTATTACTTACAGTTAGTTAGTTAGTGTTATAGTTACAGATAGATCTGTAGTTGTGTGAAATGCCGTCACAGCTTTCCTTGACATAATAGTTCAAGAACCTTTTCTTTGGAAGTTGCACAACTCTATGTTCTAATTTCTAATTCCCTTGTATTAACATATGTATAAATGGGGTACGTTAGACAGGCGATCGCGAAATGCAATGTATGACTAAAGCTGCATTAGACAACCTTGATAAGTAAGATACAGTAACAAACTCAATATTCGTCATGAGAGTTGCATTCAGAAGCCCTTTCACGAAGTGACGTCATTGCGAAATATGCCAAGCATATGAAAGGAGAGGCCAAGAACGTTCACAAAGTGCAGAAGAGACAGGCTGCTGGTTCTCCCTGTGCGGACACCTTCGACATGACCAGTAAGTGATTCGGGCTAATTGGTAGATCAAAAATCACTTGTTAGGAAGATTTCGCATGTATGCCTACGACCACTCCTTCTCTTAGACAAACACTACTTTGTTTTGCTTGGCAGTAATAAATTTTCCAGTTCTCTTACAATTAGGACTCCCCGCAGGCTAGCACGCCTTGAGTCTCTTGAAAACTTTATTTTGCTTTAAATGAATGGCAAACACAATGTTTTGGCTTGAAATCTTTGTATTCTCACCCCAACTGATTCCTTCCAGTCTGCGCCTTCCCGTTCCCTGAGTATTCGTGCTGGGACGTTTCGGAAAAGGGAATGGCTGCCACCTGCAACGACGCCACTCTCGGTTCCATGTACCAGACGTATTGTCCTTACAGCTGTGGACTTTGCGGATGTGCTGATGCATACTGTAAGTTATACTTGTCATTTGTATGTTACTGTACTATGAAAACTATTATAATATTGTGCAACCAACACTTGTTTTTATATGATGTGGTGAAATGACATTTTGTGCAAGCGACAAAATCCTATGTACAGTATGTTATATATTTTTATTTGTAAAGTTTGTTTCTATAGCAAGACGCATTCCAGTTGAGTTTCCAAACAACGGATGTGAGATTCTGGCAGCCGATGGCTTCTGTAACGAGACGGAAGTGAGTGCGTACTGCCAGAGGAGCTGCGGAATCTGTACGGCGCCCGCCTGTGCTGACGCCATTTCGATTGACGGTAATCGTTTCTGTTTGGGTGACAAATGCTTGAATAACAAGATATGTGTGACAGTAATATCAACAGTATTGATAAGAAATCAACGGCAATTCATCAAATTTCTTTGATTACAAAGCCTGGGACATAAAAAAAATTGAGCGTATCCAAACCAGCCAAAAACCAAACTCGGACGGCCTAGATGTTATGGCCAAGTGCAAATAGAGGCGCCTTATTCGCTCACAATGCCTGGGAATCGCGATCACAGAGTAACTTGTAGCAAGCCGATCAACACAGACAAGGGAGTATATTAAGTTGAATTCGCTAGCAACGTTTCCAAGACGTGCAGGCTATCCCCGAAGGGAGAGTTTGCGGGCTTAACGCCCCTAGAGCGTGAGGGGCGTTAAGCCCGCATCTGCTTGTTCTCCTTGTGTGAGAACAAGCAGAATAACAACATCAATGCATTTCAGATCCGGCTTACCCTGGAATCTACAACTGTCTCGCCGATGTTTCCGGCAAGGGAGTGGCTGCCACCTGTAATGACCCCACCCTCGGGGCGATGTACCAGCAGTACTGTCCGTACAGTTGTGGAGCATGTGGATGTGTGGATTCCCAGGGTATTTTTACATTACTATTAACAAAGTAAAGAGTATTGAGTGTTTTAGGTATCCAATAGCGCTTGAGTGTTTATAACACTCACTTTCTCAATTAGATAGCGAAATATAATATGTTCGCAACAAGTTAGCAGTCAGTGTTTGACCGAACTATTCCCTATCCTAATTGTAAGAACGTTGCAACTATTACCGATTACTTTTCAACTAATTGTAAGCTTTACGCCTGTTCAATATAACTGTTTTTGGCATTTTTTGAACTTTCTGAACTTGTCTTTTTGAATTTTATATTATTATCAGATCAAGGCCTGTTATAGGGAGCCGGAAACAGAAATTTAATTCGCGTAAAATGTGTTCCTAGCGATTTTTTTATTTATCCGCCACTTTTGTGTTCAGGGAATACACATAGGCAAATTCCTCAGAAAGGTGACGGTCTTCGACCGTCACCTTTCTGGGGAAATATTTCTATATATCTGAAGAAATACAAGAGTGATGGTTCGTTTTCAGCGTGGTTCCCGAACGCTGGTTGTGCGAAACTGGCCAAACTCGGAGACTGCGCCAACGACCCGATAGTCAGCAATTACTGTCACCTGAGCTGCGGAAGCTGCAACGCCACCAATACATATGTGTAGTTATCCCTCTTTCTGATAAATCATGTGCACTTCTATGAGCAGTGACTGTGACGACAAGCATATGAAAGGTACAGCAACGACAGTAAGACGAATGCAACAATGAGAACGGCATATGTGTGTGCATCTCATATGATCAGCGTTGAAAAGGACAAAGGAAGATGTTATTACTTTCCGTGTATTATGGTGAGGCCGAGTTTTTTTCGCTCCTCATGTTTAGTTCTTTACACCAACGAAATCTCTCACAACTCTAAAGATGGTGTAATACTATCTAGGATTATTGGAAGGTGTTGTGTGAAGTGCTTTCGGATGATGTTCAAAGTCAAAACAGCAAAGTTTTGAATATCTTTCTTCAAGTTTTATTGGCAGACTGTCGAGCATATTTGGTACGATTCGTGTCACTTAGCTTCAAAGGTAGATCTTCCATGACGGACAACCGAAACCACTTGCAACAATTGCCAAAAGGTTCATAAGCTTCCTGCGAGTTGTGCATGTACTTTCAGTAGTATTGCCTTCATTCCGAAATACATTTCGGCAATTTTTCTCTTTAATGATATTTGAACATTTGGACTGCCCGAACTCAACCGTTACCGGGAATGCGAGATCGGACGGGTTGCAATGGAAGGGGTCACCTATGTTTGTCTGCTTCGAAAGAGTCGCCAACCCAGTGGGCACAGCTCTCTTGCTTGACCAGACAGCCTCACAGCCTAATTGCCTATTTATGAGGAAAACAACCGAGCTTGCTGCCACACTGCAAAATACTGATTTTTCTAACGTACACCAGAAAGGTATGCTCGTTGTGAAATTAGCAATACTGCCTTTAGATCTTATTGTTAGCACATAATCCACACGACTATTTATCATTGCCATAAATGAATAGTGTGTTTACGGAAGATACTGGAAGTTACAAAAATGTTCAAAAGCTTGCTGGTGAGTTGTGTATGTGCTTTTCAATGTGTTGATGTCAATCGGAACTTCATTTCAACAATTCTTCGCCTTCCTACGCAAACCTTTGGACTGCCCGAGCTCAATCCTAACCGGGAATGAGAGATCGGACGGGTTGCAATGGAAGAGGTCACCTTGTTTCTCTGCTTCGAAAAGGCCGCTCGCCCAAGTGGGCGCAGCTTTCTTGTTTGGCAAACCAGCATCACTGCTTAATTGCCCATTCACAAGGATAACAACAGTACTTGCAGACACACTGCATAAAATATTGATTTTTGTAAAGAACGCATGCATTATGCACTCTGCGACATTCACAATATTTCATTGGTATTTAGTTCTTATTGTTAGGACATAGTCTAAACTACTATTACCATTGTCATACTGTGTCTTCGGAAGTTATTTGATGTAAAATAGTAAAGTTGTAAATCTCCTTCATCAAGCCTTATTGTTAGACTGTCCAGCACATTTGGCGCATTTTGTAGTGTCTAGTTCCAAAGAAAGCGCTGTTATGATGTTCATGCTTTTGAACACACTTGTAAAAATTGCAAAAACGTTCAGAAGCTTGCAGGCAAGTTGTGCATGTGCTGTCAGAGGTCTTGACTTCAGTCAGAATTAACTTCCCACAATGTTCTCTCTTTTTCGGTGTTCAAGCCCTTGGACTGTCCTAGCTCAACCATAACCAGGAATGCGAGATCGGACGTGTTGCAATGGGAGAGGTCACCTTTGTTTGTCTGCTTCGAAAAAGTCGCCAACCCCAGCGGGCACAGCTCTCTCGCTTGACCAGACAGCATCCCTGCTTAATTGCCTAACAATTAGCATGTGGTAAACACTCGAACTTAAAATACTCATGTTTGTAACAAAGACAAGAAATATACATTCTTTGTGACATGCAAAATATTTCAATGATATTTACTTCTTATTGTTAGTTCATACAACTAACCTATGAGATGATTCGAGAAAGAAAGAAACAAAGAAAGAACGGTATTTACCGAATTTATATTAAATGATTCACAATATGTA